>JAQQAC010004253.1:14141090-14252910 GCA_029783875.1 Phataginus tricuspis | reverse complement strand
GGCTGGGGTCCATAGGGCCAGCTGTGCCCAGGAGCACAGCCACCCCTGTCCTGTGCAGGCAGCTGTCTCTGGCCACAGCTCTCAGGCCAGTCTCTGATTGGCCAGAGTGGGCATTTCATGAATGTTTGTTGGGTGAGTGAATGGAAATCTTGACAAAGCTCTTTATGCAGGTGAGAGGATTCCTTGGGCCCAGCCTGAGCTCTGAGGGCCGTCCCAGGGCCCTGGCAGGATTCGGACAGAGGCTTTGCCTGGAGCGCCCATTCCTGAAGTCTCCTGCCCTGCTCCTCTTAGATCTTTCTTCCTCTGGGAACTCTGCTGGGCGCCGCCCTCCTCCTAGAAAGTCCACACTGTCCAAGATGAGCATTGCCTGGTCTCCTGGGCCACCAGGGAAGCCCAGTCTCCTGCGGGCCTCGGGGGCTATTTTCCCCCCACCCTACCCCTGCACCGGCTGTGGGGTGGCACCGGTTTCTCAGGGCCCGCTCTCCTCTGCACTCTGCTGTCTGCTGGGCCCTTTTGCCAATGTGGCCTGTGGGCTGTGCTGATGGGTGGCAATAGAAGGAATGCAGAGAAAGGGAGAAAGCCTTGCTCTGGTTTCTCTTTCCGGTCAGGCCCTGACATACTCCTCAGAAATCACACAGCAACCTGGCAGGTCTCTGCAGCTGTGCACTAGATCGGGGGACGATGGAAAGGTGCTGGATCTGGAGTCAGGAGGCCTGGTGCGAGCTTTATAGCCGCTAGCCCTCATGGCTCACTGAGCCCTGCTTTTCTTAGCTGGCAAATGGCATGAGTGATACACGTCCCTCGTTCTTCAGAGTTGGGTTGTGAGGTGCTTCACAAATACCCGGGACATATATTATTGTTGCCCAGTCCCATAAAAAGTGCCCGTGTGCTCTCTAAGGTGGGGCCCTTCAGCAGGGAGACCAGCACTGGCCTGACAGCAGCCAGCAATCTCTGGGTTGGCGGCTTCTCCCTGTTGAAATGCAGAACCTTCATAGGCTCCAAGTGCCTGAGATATGGATTTTCCCTCAAAATTGTGGCCCAAAGTGTCCAGATAAAGGATTGTAAATATCCTACTGTGTTGTAAATGCACATATTTCAAACAGAACTAAAAATGAATTATATTAAGATATTAATCAGTAAAACATCGGATCTAATATTGTGGAGTGACTGTTGTAGGTGCTGCAAACATGCATCCCCACCCAACTGCTGCGCTTGAACGTGTGTCGGCATTTTGCACAGCTACTGACAATGAGCTCTCACCCCTAGCTTTTCTCCATGTCTCATCTTTCCAATCTTACCCTGAAAATTCATTCATTCATACATTCATACATTCATTCATTCATCTTTCTGATATTTATTGAGCATCTATTCTTTTCCTGGTACTACAGTCAAGGCCAGGGCTAAGCAGAGCCACACAGTCCCTGCATTTGAAGACACCATAAGCCAGTGGCAGAAACAGGGAAAGATGATACTGGGTGGCAAGTGCTGAGACAGGTACTGTGGGACATTGCTGCCAAGGACCAGTGCTCCGGTGGGTGTGGGGGGCGTGTGGAGGAGAGACAGTCTCAGGCGCACCTGCCTCTCTCCATCCTCGGGATCTTAGGCCACACAGCTTGCCTGGCAGCTTTCACCCTGGTCTTGCTGTCTCTAGGTTTGAGTGTCTGCTTCCCAGGGTGGGGATGGGACTAAGGGCCACCGGGATTCCTGGAGTTTAGCATAATATGAAGGCAAAAGAAGGAAAAAGGAAGTCAACGCTATTCTGGCATTAAAACAGTCACACCATCAAACCCACTTTCTAACCCCGTCACTGTGGCTACGCTGCCCCATGGCACAGGGACCCTTATCAAGGACAAAGATGCCACATGCTAGGGTGGCATTTGATGCATCCTGTGACTAATCTGCCTAACTTACCTTTAACAAGTTTTTAGTCCCCCAAACCATACTATTATTATAATACATTATAATATCCATCTTAGAAAAAGATGAACTGAAGGCCCAGAGAAGCCAATTAACTTGCCTAAGGCCACAGAGCAGAGAAGCCATGGAGCCAGGGGTCCCTGCTCAGGAATGTGGCTTTGGAGTGTGCACCCCCCACACGGCGCCGGGCCCCTGCTCCAGACGGCTGCAGTTATCGAGGCCTGTCATGGGCACACAGTTCCTCGGGTATGTACTCAAGGGTGCTGATTCTTCTGCAGGGAGACAAGGGGGCAAGAGGGCAGGCAAGTGAGCGTAGCTTCTGGCCCTGACCGTGGCCTTGGCACATTCCTGCTGCATGCGAGGCCTCACCTCCTGGGCACAGCACTGGGTGTTGGCCCGCTTCTCTTGCAACCCTCTAGCTAGATTGTTAGGTGAACTGAGCTCCTCAACGGCAGGGCCATGTTTTCTCATCTCTGTGTCTGCAGCCCCATAATGAGGACTCAGTACATTTTGATATGCAATCCGTTTGCTCAGATGGCATTTAAAAAAGGAAGACTGAGACACCTTGTATACTGCTTCAGCCTATTCACTAGCCCTCAGTAAATAAAGCAGGACCACCACTGTTTTCATAAATAAGGACTGAGCTTCTCCTCCATGAGGCATGGCCCATCCTGAGCCTCAGGAAGCTCACAGCCTGTGACACACACACTGCGTGGGGCCACAGGAGCTACTCACACAGCCCTGCATTAAAATCTGAGTCATGTCTGGATTAGAGACTTTGAATACATATTTTAACTTATGGATCATTTTCTTCATCAGGAATATAGGGATGACTATGTTACTTGGATTGCAGAATTGTAGGTATTAAATTAGATGAGCTATACAAGGCACTTAGCATGATATTTCATATGTAGTAAATGCTTAAAAGCTGATGGTAAAAAGAGAATGTGCCAAGTCTGATGGAGGCATAGCAAGAGCTCTGACCTGGGAAAGGAAGGGCTTCTCTGAAGATGGGCATCTCTGCTAGGTCTTGAAGGGGGAGGTGGAGGGAGTAAAACCCAGGGAAAGAGAGCATGCACATCGAAGCTTGGAGGTGCCTAGGAAAACGGTCCTTCAAGCATTAGAGAGAAATTTTGTGTAGCCATGCATGGTGAACAGGAGCAGGAAGGGAGGCTGGTGGTGTTTGTGGGGATCCATGGTGAAAAGCCCCGTCTGTAGCGCTGAAGGGCTGATCACCCTGCTGGACACATGAGACCGTGTGTAATGAGATTTCTTGGGACCAGCACGACAGATGGTGTGTGTGCGTGAAGGCCAGTGTGACAGGTCAGTGGGGAGGGTCTTGGGGAGCAGAAGACACAGACTGAAGTATATCTCAGGTGACATCTCTAGAAACAAGGGCCCCTGGTGGCCAGGAGGGGTGGCTCCAAGATTCTCAGTTTGGGTGAGTGGTGTAAAAAGGAATACGGAAGGAAAAGTAGGTTGGGCGTAGGAGATGAGTCTAGTCCTGGACTGGTTGGGTTTGGGGTGCCCATGGAGTGTCTACGTGCAAATTTTTCATCCCATCCCTTCACATTCTCCCCTCACCCAGCTGTTCAAATGGACACAAGCCTGCTGGCAAGGATTGAAGGAGAAAGAGAGAGGTGGCATGGAGGTTTGTTTGAGGCTGATGGCCCAGGAGGCAGCCTCGATGCCCACACTTGTCCCTGGATGCCAAGTACTGCACTTTGATTCCTGGAGTGTGTTGACATCAACGTTTTTGCTCCGAGGAATTGGACCAAAAGAAACATGCATCTACCTTGGGCTAAATTCCTTCCTTGTGCTGAAGAAAACTCCAGATACCCCAGCCACTGGTACTGAGTCATTTTTCTGTGAGACATTGTAAAGAATTTGCAATACTTTCAAGCCAGTAAGAAAGGGCAGAGAAAGCTTTCTGCCTTTTCCCATAGCCCCACTTTGTGGCCCACCCAGAACTCAGAGCCATGAGACCAGTGGCCGCAGCCGCTCCAGCTGCATTAGGCCTTTACTAGAGGGTGGGCCCTCTGAACAGCCGTGCTGCTCAGGCATCTACTAGATTTTGGGGGGATGATAAAGGAGGGAAGAGAAATTACAGGCTTACAAGAGCCTTCTATAGCCCCTAATAATTAAGAATCCTTTATTTTCAACCTATTTTATTTCAGTTTTTGCCCTGAACTTGAAACCCAGGTGAGTTGACAGCTGCAGGGGTGGGTGGGGGGATGTTCCAGGCACACCCAGCATCAGATGTCGGGAGTGGGATGCTTCTAGGAGGGGCCAGGGACAGGCTTTGGTGCTACCACCTTTGTATTTATTTATTTTCTATTGCTTTTAAAGTATATTTAAATTTTTGGTAATTATGCAAAGAACAAAGGTTTAAATTGTTAAAATATTATAAAATACACATAAATAAAAGTGTAAGTATCTTTCATAAGCCCATATCCCATTGCCTTTGTCATTTTGGAATAGAATTTTCCAGATGTAGACACTTCCAGAATGCTGAAAAAATACCTTTTAAATGATACATAAGATGCAAATCCGAACGGAAAAATGTACAAATCATAAGTTTACATCTTTACAACCTGAACACACCTAGGTAATGAGCCCCCAGATCAAGAAACAGAATATTACCAACACTCCATTTGCGTTTAATGTTATTACTGACTTGAGTGGGCCTATAGTTACCATGATTCTAATAATTTCCTATTGAACAAACAGGTTTATGTTAAATTTTCCACTCCTTTCCTGAGTTTCATTAAATTAATCTGATACTTTTATTATCCCATTAAAAAAATTAATTTGTTATGCATATCTTCTATTATTTTTTTCATAGTTACTATAGATTGTACAACATACACCTTTGACCTCTCATCATATAATAAAAATGACGTTTTTACCAATTCTGTGATGTTGCTAGAACTTTAGAATATTTCAACTCCATTTACCCCTGGTTCCTTTTGCTTTATTAGTATTATTATTATTCATTTTAATTCTACATATATTTGAAACTGTACAAGCCATTAATATTTTTTTCTACAGGTGATATTCATTTTAATTGACCTATGTATTTTTCCTTTCCAGTTATTTTCATTTATTCATGTGATTCTGTATTTCCACTTAGGACATTTCCTTTCAGACTGATAATTCTTTTTAGTATGTATTGTAATTAAGGCTCACTAGCCATTATTTCGCTCATATTTTGTTTATCCAAAGCCTTTTTTAAAAAAATCATCTTCAATTTTACAGAATTCACATCTTTTTCTTACAATGTTTTAAAAATAACACTCCATTATTTTTTATTTCAATCTTTTCTCGTGAGAAGTCAGGTCTTATTATAGTTTATTTGAAGGTAATTTTTTAAGCCCTGGTTATTTTTAAGATCTCTCCCTCCCTCTCTTTCTTTTCTCTTCTTTAGCAGTTTGACTATAATATGCTTAGTGGTGTACTCTTTGGGGTATTTATCCTGCTTGAGGTTTGCTGATTTCTTAAATCTGTGAGTTGTTATCTTTTATCAGTTTTCAACCATGATTTCTTTGAATATTGCTTCTGCCACATATCCATCCTCACTCCGGTCATTCGGCTGCTCCAGTTATACTCATTTAAACCTATGCAGTGCATCCTGCATGTCCTGATATCTATGTGTGTTCTCCATTTTTTTTTTCTGTGTACTTTCCTTTGATTTCTCTTATAGTTCACTAACCTTGCATTTGGCTATATTCAATATGACTTTAAATGTACCAGTTGAATAACCAATACTTAATTGATTACTACTCAAATATTGCATTTTTCACTTACTGACTGGTTCCAATTATATATGTCAAAATCCCCACCTGTCATCTATAGTGTTTCTCTTTTCTACTATTTATAACATTATTAATCAGAGTTTTAAGTTTTTGCTGCAACAACTCCAATACCAGATTCATTGGTCTGTCTGCTTTTTCTCTTAATTAGTTGGCATTTTGTTTTCTTCTTTGCCTGTCTAGTGATTTTATTTCATTGTGTACCACATATTGTGTATAAAAGAGCTTTAAAGATTCTAGGTGATGTTTTGTTCCTCTACTTACAGTTCATTTGCCTCTATTAGGTAGAAGAGGGGAAAGATTATCTCTCCAATAATGAAATAAGCTGAATTTTGTCTGGATTGTCATTTTAATAAGACTTAGTTCACAAAGGACTAGAGCAGAGAGACCTACATTCAGAGGTGGCAGAAATCGGTGCAGGGACTTTCTTCTGGGCTCATTCCCAAAGGCTGGGATGCTATGAGCAGGGTGAGTCTACATGAAGTCTGCTACAGGGCAGTTGCCATGGGTCTGAGGATAGAACGAAGGTCCGGGAGTTCAACAGTGCTGCGAGATACTAGAGTGTCGCCAGAGTAGGGATAACTCATATGCCCAGGAATCTGGCAGAAACACTGGAGGGGCCACAGCTTTGGAGGGAGCACCACTCTCTTGAGTAAAAGTTAACAGTAATTAAACATTTAAAAATAATTTTGGATTTGGAGGTTGAGTTCTGCCAGTTAGAGCGGCTTGCTTTTCTACAGATTCATATCACATGAAACCAAGACTGTGTTTAAGGCAGTTCACCTATAATTGTTAGTTATTAGAACAAATATTTAGTCTTCAGAGGAACATAACAGAATCCTGAATTTCTATGATGTGCAATCACAATACCCATGTATAATAAAATATTAATAGAGAAACAAAGAAACAGGAAAATTCTATTCAATGGCAAAAAATAAAGTCAGTGAGTAAAAACTTACACTGGAATGGCCCACATGTTGGATTTAGTAGACAAAAGTTCAAAGCAGTTATTGTAAGTATGTTAAAAGACTTTTTAAAAATTAATTCTAATGAGTGAACAGATAGGCACTGTCAGCAAATAAGTGGAAATTAAAAGCAAGAATCAGAAAGAAATTCAGGAGTAAAAATATAGTGACTTAAATGAAAAAAAAAATTCACCAAAAGGGCTAAATAACAGATTGGACATGGAAGAAAAAATAACTAATCAGTGAATTAGAAGACAGTTCAATAAAAATTATTCCATGTGAAGAACAGAGAGGAAAAAGAAGTGGAAAAAAAAAACAGAGTGCCATTGATTGGAGTTTCTGAAAAAGTAGCTAATGATAGCATAGCAGCAAAGACTCTCTGAGGAAACAATATCTCATAAGTTTGAAGAGAAATGTGCATGTACAGATCGAAGAAGACCAAAAATTCTTTAGGATAAATACAAAGAAAGCCACACCCAGGCAAATCTTTTTTTCACTTAGCATATGGCTTTTGATATTGATTCACGATGTTGCATGAATTGTCTGGTCATTCGTTTTCATCGTTGAGCAGTATGTTTTACTGACATGTGACAGTTTATTCTGTTTTTTTGCAGTTTGAGGCTATTATAAATAAAGCTGCTGCAGACGTTCCAGTGGAAGTATCTGTGTGTGTAGCCATTTTATTTCTCTTGGATAAATACATGGGAGTGGGGTGCTGGGTCATATGGTAAGTGTAATCTGAACATTGTATTAACTGACAAATCGTTATCAAAGTACCATCCCATTCTGCATTCCCACCAGTAATGTATGAAACTTCTACTTCCACATTCTTGCCAAAACTTGGTTTCATCAGCCTTTCAAATTTTGGTCATTCTAATGGATGTGTAGGAGTTTCTTATTTTGGTTTCAATTTACATTTCCTTAATGTGTAATAATGTTGAACAATTTTGTTATTGATATATCTTCATTGACAAAGATCAAATATTTATTGTGTTATTTGTATTCATAGGATTGAGTTGTGAGAATGTTTCATATACCCTAAAGTCAAGTATGTGTTTTTTTTCTATTTTTTTAAATTGCAGTATAGTTGATATACTTATATTGGTTTCAAGTATACAACACGGTGGTTCAGCAGTTACCCGTATTATTAAATCCACAACCCCCCTAGTGCAGTTACTATCTGTCAGCATGGGAAGGTGCTAGAGAGTCACTGGCTATATTCTCCATGCTGTGCTACCATCCCCATGACCAACTTACATTATGATGGAGAACTTCTGTGCTCCTTTATTCCCCCCACTCCCCTCCCACTCACTGTCAGTCACTTCTCAGTGTCCATGAATCTACTGCTATTTTGTTCATTTTGTTTTGTTTTGTTTTTAGGTTCCACAAACAAATGAAATCATTTGGATTTTATCTTTCTCCACCTGGCTTATTTCACTCAGCCCAATCTCCTCTAGGTCTATTCATGTTGTCGCAAATGGCAAGATTTCTTTCTTTTTTACGACTGAATAATATTCCATTGTGTATATGTACCACCTCTTCTTTATCCATTCATGCATTGATGGACAGTTTGGTTGCTTCCATATCTTAGATATTGTAAATAATATGGTACTAAGTATAGGGGTGCATATATCTTTTCAAATCAGGGATATTGTTTTCCCTGGGTAAATTCCTGGAAGTGTAGTTACTATGTCATATGGCATTTCTATTTTTAGTTCTTTAAGGAACCTCCATACTGCTTTCCACAGCGGCTGCACCAATTTACATTCCCACCAACAGGGTAGGAGAGTTCCCTTTTCTCCATATCCTCACCAATACTTGCTATTTATTGTCTTTGATAGAGGCCATTCTAATTGGTGTGAGTGATATCTCATTTTGGTTTTATTAGCAATGTGGAGCATCTTTTCATATGCCTGTTGGCCCCCTGTATTTCTTCTTTGGAAAAATGTCTGTTCTGGTCCTCTGCCCATTTTTTATTCAAGTTGTTTTTTTTGGTATTGAGTCACATTAGTTCTTTATGTATTTTGGATGTTAACCCTTTATCAGATAAATGATTTATGAATATATTCTCCAATACTGTAGGTGCCTTTTTCTGTTGATGGTTTCCTTTGCTATACAGAAATTTTTAGTTTGATATAGTCTTGTTCATTTTTTATTTTGTTTCCCTTGCCCAAGGAGATGAAGTAGAGCTCGTAATTATATTGAAATTCTATATTAATGATCAATATATTGAAAATGATAATACTATTCATAAAAAAATGAGTATTTTTTCCTTAGAAGTACACACTGTACTATTTTAGGGGTAAAAGGTCATTGGTGTACATGATTTGCTATCAAAAAGATGATCAGTTTGAAGGAAAATATGTATGTATTTAGAAAGAATGCAAAGGGGAAAAATCTTAAAAATAGGTGAATCTGAGTAAAGGGTGTAGATGTGACTCCTATTACAACTCTAATTTTAAATTCCTTTCCAAATAGGTTTTTAAAAATGGCCCACTGACTCTGTCCCCCACTCTGAGCTTCTGTGATGTCACTTCTTGCAGCTCCGCTGTGGCGGGTGCGCTCCCGAGCCAGGATGGGCGCAGGGAAGGGATGACGGCAGGAGGCGAGCACTAGCGTATCTCAGTCTGAAACGTCTCTGAGCTGCTGTGAAGGGGAACGACAGGTGTAATTCAAACAAAGCAGTTTACGCCTATCATTTCTGGAGGCGGTGGAAGAGAAGCAAGAGGAAAAAATAAAATAACAAGAAGAGTTTGACTTAGATTTCATATATGTTGTTTTGTTTTTTGAAGACAGAATCCACAGCTTTCTTTCGTGTGTGTGTTATTTTTTTTAATTCAGGCGTGACTGACACACAAAAGAGCTGCACACACTTAATTTACACTTTTTCATGAGTTTTAGAAAAGTGTGCACCTGTGAGACCATCACTATATATGCAATTCCATAACTATCACTTCTACAATGTTCCTCCTCCCTCTCTTCTTTATGATAAGATATTTAACACAAGATATACCCCCTTAAATTTTTAAATGCTCTTGAACAACGTGGAGGTTAGGGATGCTGACCCCATGCACTCAAAAATCCATGTGTAACTGACTCCCCACATCTTTATTGATATTTTACTGTATATAAATTGGGTCAATTAGCTTCAGATGCAACAAAGAGTAGAAAACTAGAAAAGAAATGGGAGGGTTGGAAGGTCCTGCAGAGATCAAGCAGAAGGGGAATTAGCTGCTCTCTGGTCCTTCTATGGGCTGACACTTGTCTGCAGGTGGGTCAGGCCCAGGCTGGGAGGGGCTCCCAAGGGGCAGAGGTTTCCCACCTCCCTCCTCTGAGCTGCCTAACCCAGGCTCAGCTCCTCTGCTCCTCTCGCATCCTGCCCTTTTGCCTGGTAAAGATCATGTCCAGTTAGCTCATCTGCTTAGATCTTCGTGCTTTTAATACCAAGACCATGGGTCTGAGCCCTGTACAAACCACTTTGTGTAGCAATTTTCTGTTTCTGTTTCTGTTGACCACATCAGCCACGTAATCTGCTGCCTTACATCCAATTTTACATACTGCATATTTATTAAAAAAATAACTTACATAATTGGATGTGAGAAATTCAAACCCCTGTTGTTCAAAGGTCAGCTGTATTTAATACGCTGTTGTAAACTATGTGTGCTGTGCCCTACAGTAGATCTCTAGGACTCAGTCATCTTGAATAAGTGAAATTAGGTACCCTTTGACCAACTCCACCCCCCCAGGCCCCGGCAACCACCATTCTCTCTGCTTCTGTGGGTTGGGCTAGTTTTGATTCCTGATATAACTGGAATTGCATAGTATGTTCTTTTATGTCTGACTTATTTCACTTAACAAAATGTCTCCAAAGTTCACCTGTGTTGTAGCAAAGGACAAAATTCCCTTCCTTTTTAAGGCTGAATAATTTCCTTTGTAGGTATACACCACATCTTCTCTACATACCACATCTCTATAGACCACATCTTCTCTGTCAGTTCATCAGCCCATGGACACTTAGGCTGTGTCCACATCTTGGCTGTTGTGAAAACTGCTGCAATGAACATGAGATTGCAGGTATCTCTTTGAGCTTTCAACATCAACTTAAGAGAAGTGTGCAAACCCAGAATGTTCCATCCCACCCACTGCATGAAGATAAAAGGTTTCTGCAGCCTCCCACCAATCCACTCTGCAACTGGAGATTGAGGCCCCTCCCTGCTCTCTCTATCTGAAGTGTGTTCATTTGGTTTTCTTCCTGTCCAGGTAGCAAACTCCTAGAGGGCAGGGACACGGTTTGTATTCATGTCTGTGTCCCTTGGTCCAAGCAGGTGCTCTATAAAAGTCTGCTGACTGAACGCTTGGATGAGACTATGACATGCGTGTGGGTGATGTCCACTGTCCCCCAGCCTGGCAGAGGGCAAAGGAGATGAACTGCATACCCAGAGCCATCAACAACAGTGCCAATGCCTCTCTCATCCTGATGCCCACTGTAATGAAATGAGCTCAAGGATTCCCCTTCCATTCCACCCGGTAGCAGGTTCCAGAGACAATAACTTAGCGTCTGCTTTGACTATTAGTGCCTCTGAGCCCTCCTGGGCAGATCGTTTGACAAACACTATTTTGACCCCAGTGTGTGCTGGTGCTCACCGCCCACACTGAAGGCCAGTGCACTGGAGAGCTGCCCATGCCACGGTGTGGCCAAGAGCCTTTCAGACCTGCCTGCCCACCTCACCCCACCACCCCTACCTGCCCTGCAGTGACTGTCAGGAAGCTGCCACTTTGCTATAGAGCCTGGAATAGTTATCCTTTGCATGACTCCTTGGGGCTGGGAAACATGCCTGTTTTATCTCCAAAAAAAAAAAAAAAAAACCCCAGGGGAGTGGAGGAGCCCTGAGGAGAAAGAAGCATGAGGACCCGCTCATTGGGCTTTTCCCAAGGCATGGCTGAACTTAGTGGGCGCTCTCTACAGGGCCCAGGATGGGGTAAGACTGCAGGAGCCCCCTCCACTCCTGCGCCTGTCAGGGCCGGGCTTGCCGGGAAGAAGAGGGAGGGATGGGCTCTGAGAGAAGACTGAACTCAGGGCCTCCTGCAGCAGCGGAAGGGGTAGCGCACAGTTCTCACTGCACCAGACGGGGAAGAAAGGACTGTGAGGAAATGCAGGGCTTCCTTGGCAGACAGGATTCAGTCAGGGACTCCCAGGAAGGAGGAGACAGCCTCAGAAAGGATCCTGTTTGTAATCCCCCGCCCACATACAAGACACTTCAGACTATAGGCTTGGGCATAAAACTCAAGTGTGTCATCAGCCCTGTGTGGCAGACCATCTCTGCTAACTAGATGTATCTCCTCATTCAAGACATAAAACGTAAGACATATGGAGCATGACAAGGAGCCCTCAGCCAGAGAGGAGTGAGAGCTGGGCTCGTACACACCAGCAGGCCCCTCAGCACATTCTCACAGTGGAAACAAAATCCTTCCCACCTTCTGACCAGGACTTTCCACGGGGAAGCCACATAGCAGCTGGCCCTGCAGCGAGGAGCTGAGCCTTGGTCCAGCAGAAACGAGTGTCCTCTGCACCCACACCCAGCTACTCACACATATGTAATGATACTACCCTCTGTGCCAGGCATGATGATAAACTGGGCATTCACCAGTGTAGTGTGGAGAAATGGGGGCGACAAGTCAAGAAAGCCCGTCCTGAGGGCTGTTAGCATAGAAAATGGAGGGAACACAAGTTCCGATCCTCAAAGTCACAACCCCGTGGCAGAGAAAAGCCACACCAGACACTAAGATTTCAAAGGGAAGAAGCTGCCTGCAAACCCCCGAAAACTCAAAGCTTCAGACTGGATACACAGGGCTGAGATGTGAGGCTGGAGCCCGCCATCTCCGGTGTCCGTGGGCAGAGCCCCCCTTGGTAGGAGCCCTACGAACGTGTTCCCTTAGTGGTTTCTGATCAGCCCGCCTTCTTTCCTCTGCTGTCGATCTCGGACACATCGGTGGCCCTATTTTGAACTAGAGTCATTGCAGGCCGCCTCTTACTCCACGCCCACAGGACGGTCTGCCCAGCCCACTCCTCTCTCTGCAGTGACAGACATTTGGGAAAGGGAGTGAGACTCACCCAGCTTCTGAAAACAAACCACTCAGGAGCCTGTCCTGCGTCAGTCCGTCCAAGAGCTGTCGAGTGTGGCCAATGGCAAGTTTTTATTCCCACACTTTGCTGTACATGCCTCATCGGCTCAAAATCTGTCTGGAATTCAGCTGACTGGGACTGACAAAGGAGGTGGCAGGGGTTGGGGTCTGCAGAGCTCTAAAATAAGATCCCCTGACTTGGAAGACGTAGTGGCACCTATGGGGGCAAGAGGAGCAGGGAACACTGAGCAGTGGCTCCGAGTCAGCAGAGGCCTCGGCAGGTGCTATGGCGGCTTTCTCTTCCTGGCCCTGAGCAACCAGCCATGCTACTCAAGGCTGACCATGTACAAATTCTCCAGTCACTCTCCTTTCTGCACAGGTGGATGACCAGGGGCACCACTTACAGTTCTTCCCACAGTGGGAGGCCCTCCTATCGCCACTGTCTTCAGGCTCACCCCGTAAGCTTACAGTGTGGCACAGCCCTTCGGTATTGTCTTGCACCCATGAAGCCTTTGTGAACCGAGATTGTCTTCCTGAGACTCTGCCCACGGAGCCGCAGCTGCGATCTGAAGTGAGACCTGGTGAACCAGGGACGATGATGTGGAGGGTCCCCTGCCTGTGTACTTCCTTTTACTCTTGGGCCATGCTCACCTGATCCTGGAGGACATGCTTGTACCCATGATTAATCACCATGGCCTTTTAGTGTCTTTACATTATGCACTGAATACTTCCAACAAGAGCCATCCAATTCCATAATCCGAAACAATGAACATGTCCTGCAAATCTGTCCAGCTGCTGAAATGGCTATTTCCAGGAGGTACAGGTACACCCACTAACGCATTCTCTCCCACCAGTGTTCCAGCCCAGATCATCCCCAGTGAAAATGTTTTAACAATTTCACTGAAGCCATATGCTTCATCCACCACCAGGGATGGGCTCTCATGGCCAGCTTCCAATGGATGACACATTTCCAAAACCCCATTTTAGAGTCTGCATCCTAAGACCACATCCTGTACCTACTGATGTGGGCTGAGTTCCCAGGGAAACAGACTCCAAGATTCTGAGATTTGCATGCAGGGCGTTTATTGAGAAGTGCTCTTGGCACCGTAACCCAGGGCTGAGGGGAGCTGTATCGGGCAGAAGCAGAAGTTAAACTGCCATGTAACTGCAGGAGAGATGCCAGCCCACCCTACCAGCTGCTCAGGAGCCGGATGGCCCTTCAGAGTTATTCCCACGGAAGCCACAACGCTGGCATTTGTAATGCGGAACCCAGCAGTCAGTGAATCCTGCAGTTGGTAGGAAGAGGGATCACCTTGGGTGGCCCACCAGCCTTCAGAGAGGGTTACTGCAAAATGTCAACAGTCAATGCTTCTGAAAACAGGGGTGTGAGTGTGTCAGTCCAGGAACCAGGCAGCAAAGCAGGGCATCCCCTCCTGGAAGTACGATGACCAGATGCTCTCTACCCTCTTCTCATGACAGGGCACCACAGAGCCAATGAAAATGCCGGCACTTTTGAGTCAGACACACATAAGTCTTCACCCTGAATCTTCCAAAACAAAGAAAAAAAACCACTCAAAATAGGGCTAATCATAATTATGAGACAGGGACCATGGGTTTAGACAGAGTAGGGGGAGGGCCTCAGGAAACTCAAGAAGCAAGATAATCCACTGCGGGATCTGCTTTGTCCTGCTGGGGGGCCCGGCTTGTGTTTCTGACTCACCCAGGCGCTGCTTTTCCTCCCCCAGCCCTAGTCAAGTGATTTGCCACCTGGGCAATGTAACAAGCAAGCCCAAAACAAACAGGAAGGATTCTATCTTGAAAGTAAGATTGCATCTTAAAATCCAATTAGTTTAAAAGTAAGTTTCTTAACAAAGACGATAACTCAGCGCACCTTGGAAGCAAAGCAGGCAGCCTTGAGTGATAAGCTCCCAGACCAGGAAGCCGCTATCCTGGGAGGAAATCAGAGCAGTAAATTTCATGTAAATAACCAGGAAGACCAATAAGAAACTTAATGTCTCTTCAAAGACAAACATTTTGGGACCACTTGGCAGGTGTAAGTCCCTAGCCCTTTGTCTCTCAACCGCCTATAAAATCCGTAGACAATACACCACCCGGGGCTCTCGTGCTAGCTAGCCGTGAGCTGGGAGCTCTGTCCTCTCGCTTTATCTCTAAATAAAAGGCTCTACCTTACTCTCCTACCTTGAGTGTTTGCGAACAAGAGCTCCCGCATCACTTATGACTCAGAGTTGTACAGATACAGTAAATGGAAAAGGTTTATTAATAACCTATTCTGAGTCAGGCACAGCCCCAGCTCCCGCCCTGGGGGTGATTTCAGTACAGTGGGGGGTTTCAGGCAGGTGATGGGAGGGTACAGGGACCGGCTCGTGGAAGTGTTTACAAAGGAATGCTGAGAAAATACCTGTGAGGATCTGGGACTATCAGCTTCTCCATAAATGGAAGCCCTGGGTTACATGACTCAAAAAAACACTGGGCTGACATTCCTGCAGGGTTGCCATCTCTGGGGGGTTAAATGTGGCTCCATGCGCAACACGCCTCCAGGCAGCTAGTGAGAAACACAAGGGTTACTGGTCTTCCTCCCTCCAACACCAAATCTCCAAAAGACACGCGTGAAACTGCAGCACTCTGGGGCTGCTTAGCTCACAAATTTGCATTTGCAGGAAGCACCTCTGCTCCAGGCCTCCCAGACCCAGAGTGGCCCCACCCCTCTCCTTTTATCCCACAGCTGTGAGACACCAGGACAGAGGAGTGGGCGTGGCTGTGGGGAGGAAGCCATGCATCCCTGAGGGACACCAGCTTCCCAGGAACGAAGGGATGCCAAGAGCAAGCTCCCTGGCCAGGCACAGGTAGGCTGAGGTAAGTCTGCAGTAAGATAGAAAATGCTTTGAAAGGAGAGCCTGGGAACCTGCCAACCAGCCTGTCCAGCCATGGGTGAAGCCACAGCCCCCCAGGAGTTGAGTTCTGTTCTTCTGAACTGTGGTTGGCCTCTGTGGCATCGAGGCTGAGTGCTGGGAGCGGCTGGGAGCAGCTGCGGGAGGGCAGGCGGGAGACTGACAAGCAGGAAAAGGTGTGGTGTGATGTCACACTGTGTTCCCCAAGCCAGCCTGGTGCTCTTCACCGGGACCAAGCACCACCCATGGGTGAGCCGCAGGGGATGCAGGGGCCATGGGTCCTGCCACCACCTCTCGGGGACACACTCCTTCCACTTGCTTCTTAGAGAGCTGCTGAATCTGGAGAAGGCTGCAGCGGCACAGAGAATGGGGCAGGAAGTACAGAGCAGCGTGCCCCAGGGACAAAAGTTTTGTCATAAGTGGGCCGTTGGCAGTGTGATAAAAGGGGAACGTCTGTCTTTGACACACAGGAGGAGCGCTCTGGCCCCTGAGTCTACCCTCCTGCCCCTCCACAACCCTGAGGTATGGCAGAGGTTCTACGGCGCCGTCACAGTCATTCCCACGGACACAGCCTCCTGGTGACCCCCAGGGCTGCCCAGTGTTAAACTCAGCAGCCATCCGTGTGGCTCCCGTGTCTGCCACCCAGGCCTCAGCCTCCCCGACACACACTGCCTCCCCATCTTCTCACTCACCTCTTTGCCTTGAACGCCCTCTGTTCCTCCCCTCTGAGTCTTCCTGGGCGCCCCGTTCTTCAGAGCCCCCCTCAGCCCTCACCCACCACGCCTACCCGAAGCCTGCTGCGCCCTCCCACAGGGGTCTCTCTGGCCAACTCACAGGTCTCACCTTCCTGCTTCCTGGAACTTAGTAGGTGTTTAAGGATAGGCACTGGCTTCTGCTTCCCAGAGATCTCTTAAAGGTTAAAAAGCAAAATTTTATACTCCAAGGAGTATATCTCTTGATATTCCATGTGTGTATTTATGATTGGGGTGAAGTATCAAAGTAAATTTTATTAAGTTGGTGGAGTCACCCAGCTGGCCTACCAGCAAAGCCATGGAATTCAGAAAAGCCTTGATGTATAAAAATTAACAGAAATGGTTTACTTTCCTTGTGGCAACGTTCTGCACTCAGCTCTAACACCTTGTCAACTATAGGATGCCCTGATTAACCTGACTTCAAGTATGAATGAGGGGTTGTGCTGAGGGGCAGGTTGACAACAGCTAAGCTGTGGTATAATTTCCAGAAACGCGCCTGAGTCTGTGTTGATGGGAAGCTCAGCTGTTACATCCAAGGCTGGTGGGCAGGTTACCGCCCGACTCAATTCTAGGACAAACACCCAGGAGTGGAGCCTTTCTTTCTGAGCACCAGACAGCAAGAGGGGCTGGCAGATGGATCCCTTCCATGAGCAGCACGCAGGGTCATGGAAATTCAGAAACTACATGTGAGGGCCATTCTATGTGAGAGGAGGGGCCCAGGAACACCGCCAGGGGACAAATGACCCCAGCGGCTGGCCTCTTGGTCTGCGCCCTGTGCAGTCACAGGGCCCTGAGCTTAGAAGGCCCTGCGCTTGGCCTCCTCCACTGCCCCCAGTCTGAAGTTCTGGACCACAACAAGGCCCTGCCATCCCAGTCAGAAGGCTACAGTGTGGGTGGTTATTTCCGTTGCGCTAAAGGAGAATCCATGGGCATCTAGTCAGGCATCACCATGTCGGTGTGTACTGAGGTCCTCTGTGTTGAGCACCATGCTAGGCCCTGTCCTGACACCAGTCAGCCTGGCAGACAAGGTCTCTACTCTGTGGGAGTCACCTTCCATATGGAGAGAGGATCATTTCAGATAGTGATGACTGCTGTAAGGAAGAACAAAATCCAGCCGAGGTTAAGAGAGAGAGGAACTTGGGGATGCGAGCTCTTCTTCAGAAGAGGGGCCTGAGCCTGAGGGATGAGCAGTCGGCATGCAGCTGTCAGGAGAGAAATTCTGCACCAAAGAATAGGAATTGCAATGAAAGAGACTGTTGGCAATCACAGTCCAGAGGGAATGCCCGTGCGGCTGAACCAAGGGAAATGTGGGGTGGCCAGTGGATCAGGTGGTCCCAGGCCACATAGCTGGGGGTTATGGCTTGGCTTTTGGGTTTTATTTTAAGTGGACCAGGAAGCCATCAGAGGAGTTAAGCCAGGACCAGGTAGAACGAGTAGGTGTGTCAAGGAGGCAGAGCTGGTGGAGAGGTGAGGTCTCCTGAGTGGCTGTCACCCTGCATGTGACCCTGGAGGAAAGGAGACGTGCCTGAGATGGGAGTGGCCCAGCACACCTCAAGTCAGGGTAGTTGATGAAAAGCCAGACTCCACCATTTAGGCTATACAGCCCTGGGCATGTCACTCAACGTCTCTACACTTCAGTTATTGTTGTTTTGGCTATTGTGTTATTGTTTTAGTACATAAAATACAGGTAGTAGCTCCTACATAAGGTCGATGTGATGATTTAAGTAGACAAGATATCAGTTGCTCAGAACAGCCTGGGACACAGTGAGAGTTAAGAAATGGAGCTATGTTAGTATTAGTGATGCATGAACCGGTGAGATTTGGCAGCATCAAACTGCATAACCTTGCCTATAAATAATAGTCCTCTTTGTTTAAGCAAGAGATGCATCAGTTTTCATATCTGAGAGATTGATAAGCCAGTGACAACCAGGGTCTCAGTGATAACTGCAAAACAGATAGTGTGACTGATATCAGCTGACCAGCAGGAAGGTTAGGCTCCAGGAGGATCAGGCAGGAATAGTGGCCAGGGCCAGGGCAGAGGACAAGGCATGAGGAGGCCGCACTGGACTGAGGGCGGGACACCTTCAGGATCACGGCAAACAGGTGTGCCTTGCTCCTTCAGTTCTTCCCTCCAGGCGTGCTGAATGTTGCTTTGCAGGGAATGCTTCTAGTTTGAGCTTAGCTAGCGTTCTCAGCATGAGAACCCAAATCCCCAACTGCCAGGGTAGCTGAGGGGTGAGGGGCAGGCTTCTGAAATTTCCCTAAATATAAGGATTGAGGGTGCATGTGGGTGAGAGGAAAGAACAAGAAGAGATTCAGCAGAAAAATCTTGCATTCTTGCTAATTGCAAGACAACAAGGTGGGTTCGCTTAGTAAGTTGGAAATACTCTATACAAATGTGAGGAAGCCCTCAGAGAAGAATAAAAACTGCCTGCAGCCCCACACACCCTCCTTAGAACCACACACACTTACAAAGTGAGAAGAGCCATTGCTGAGCAACAAAAGATGAAGTTGAAACATAGCTGTGCTCCTGCTTTATGACAATTTCTTTCTCCTCTAAGTGAAAAAATGATCACTTTCTCTAAGCTAAGAGAAATTTGGAACAGGAATGTATTGAAAAAAAAGAGAAGACAGATGCAAATTTCCATTGCCAGGCCAACATGTGAAGAGCTTGGAAGCCATCACTCATGGACTTCTAACAAGAAAAAAAGCTAAAACAAACCAAAAAATACCTCTCCTTACATATATCAGCGATTTGGGGTCATAGGCAAAGGCTGATCTAATAACTGGAGAGGAGATAGATGCAGAGAATCGCAGCTTCGCAGGAGCAGAAACTGGCACTGGAGCCCAGTAGGGACACTTAACTGCAGTTGGATTGCTGGAGGTTTGGTATGGACTAGCCTGAGACACAGCCAGCTTATCTTTTACCAGTAGCAAAAGCAGTTTTATTGAAGACAGGGTGGTCTTTTCAACAAATGGTGATGGAAAGACTGGACATCCTCATGCAAAAGAAAAAGGAATTTAGGCACAGAACTTAACTACTCACAAAAAACTAACTCAAAATGTATTAAAGACTTAAACGTAAAATGTAGAACTATAAAACATCTAGGAGACCTTGGTTTTGGTGGTTACCTATTAGATAAAATATCAAAGGCACAATCCATGAAAGGAAAAATTGGTAAGTTGAATACTATTAAAATGAAACACTCTGCTCTGTAAAAGAAAGAAGACAAGCCACAGACTGTGAGAAAATATTTGCATAACACACATCTGATAAAGGGCTGGTTTCCAAAATATGCAAGGAACTCTTAAAATTGAACAGTAAGAAAACAAACATCCCAATTAAAAAATGAACAAAAGATCTCAACAGGTATTTCACCAAAGAAAAAATTCAGGTGGCAAATAAACATATGAAGAGATGCTTCATATCATATGTCATCTGAGAATTGCAAATTGAACAACGCGGTACTACCACAGACCTACGAGAATGGCCAGAATCCAAAACACTGGCAACACCAGATGCAGATGAGGATGCGGTGACAGGAACTCATTCATTGCTGTAGGGATGCAAAATGGTGCAGCTACTCTGGAAGACAGCTCGGTACTTTATTACAAAGTTAAACATACTCATATCATAAGAGCCAGCAACAGTGCTCCTTTGTATGTACCCATATGAGTTGAAAACTTGTGTCCACCCAAAAGCCTGCACATGGGTGTATAGAGCAGTTTTATTGCCAAAACTTGGGAACAACCACCATGTCATTCAATAAATGAATGCATAAGCAAACAATGTACATCAGTATAAGGGGATACTGTATTCAGTGAAATGAACTATCAAGCCATGCAATAATGGAAGGGATTTAAATGTGTATTTCCAAGTGAAAGAAACCAACTTGAAATGCCACCTACTGTATGATTCCAATTATGTGACATTTTGGAAAAGGCAAAACTATAGAGACAGTGAAATGATTGGTGGTTGCTGGGGTTCAGGAGGCTGGAAGGAGGGATAAACAGCAGAGCACACAGAAATTATAGGGCAGGGGGATTACTCTGTATGATAATAATAAAATGGAGAACCCACGACATTATGTATTTGTCAAAACCCATGGAATGTACCACAAAAGAGCGAACCCTAATGTAAACTATGGACTTTAGTTAATAATGTATAAGTGTGGATATATCAATTGTAACAAATGTACCACGGGATGCAAGATGTTAATAATGAGGGATGCTGAGGGATGCTTAGGCTATATGGGAACTCTGTACTTCCTACTCAGTTTTTCTGTAAACCTAAAACTGCTGTAAAAATTCAAGTCTATTAGTGAAAAAACATGATAAAACAAAATTTTAAGACCTCTGTAGCCAGACATCATTTCTAGGTAGGATTGTGTCAATATAATTCAGGGCACTAACTAAAAAGGGAGAAAAATTCAATGACTTTTCGATAATCTTTTTAAATAGCATTTGATGAATTTTATTCATGATGAAAAATATCTTAACACTATTAATCTTACAAATGGTATCTATTAAGTTGAATCATATGAGATTGCCATTGTAGATCAGACTCTCAAAACAAATACCACATTCACAGTGAATTACTGAAAGCGCAAGAAAAGAATGCCCACTTTAATTGCGGTTGTTCAGTATTGTACTGGAGGTCCTAGTCAGTGCCTGGAAAAAGAAATGACACACATGAGTAATGGAGAGAAGGAAATAAACTTTACCTATAAACAGCATAATTGTGAACATAGAACCAGAAGAATTCATGTAACAATTTTTAGATTAATAAGTTTTGTTGTAAAAATTCACATATACACACACATTGCCCATGCCCTTATCTAACTTAGTTTTGGCATCATCAACACTCAGTACAGGTTTGTTGGATTGCTTTCTGTAAAGGGCCACCACTGTGTCAGTTCTGAGAGCACAGTATATGGTCCAGGATTCAGGCTGGCAAATTTCCAGGTGGCCAGGGATGGATCAGAGGGCTTCCAGTAGCACAGCCTGCCATTCCCCCATCCCTACCCAGAAAAAGGTGGGAAATGTGTTGCTGATATGTTGAAGGATGGTGAGCGTCCAGGAATTACCCTGTACCCAGCCCCGCCGCACCCTGTGAACTCTAATTGAAAATTTTCTTATCTGTCCTGCCTGCAGGATTAGTATTTAATTTTGTGGATATGATCTGATCACTTTGGTATCCCCAGCACCTGGCAAAGAAGTGGCTTATAAAAGGGCATTGCTAGTGTTTGCCACTCTTGAATATGTGTAGCTTACTTATCTTACTTCTGAGATGGGAATACAGAGTTAGCTTCCTTTTAGGCATTATTCAGACAGGCCTTGGGAAACTACCTATGACACTTAGCCAGCTCTGTGGTCTCTGCACAGCAGCGAATTCTCCTACCTCCTGCCTGGGGTTGCATACTATATATTAAGTAAAGTCTGTGGTGGAGTGCCAGCTTCCAAGGTCACCTAAAGCCTCTAACAGTGTACGATCCAGTGGTCATCTCTAAAACAGAATGTACTGCACAGACTAGATGAAATATTTCTTAGAGTAAGGAGGATTTATAAGTCTCATAAAGAAGGAAACTTTGTTAGGGGACTTGCAAGATGGCAGCGTGAGAGGTGAGATGGAGAGCTCCTCCCAAAACCACAAATTGTATAAAAATATAGTTAATTAATACAACTAACCTTAAAACAGCAACAAGAAAGAAGTCTGAACCAGGCTGCAAACAGACCTCACGAAACAGGGTAAAGTAGGAAAGCCTTAATCCGGCGGGATGCAAGCCTTTCCCCACCCCAGCTCACCTGCGGGAGGAAGAGAAACGGAGCCGGGGAGGGGGTGGAAGCCTGGGACTGCTGGACACCCAGCCCTGGAGATCTGTTTTGTGAGCAGAATCCTACAGTGTGTGGTGCCCTGGGCGTTGGGGAGCTCGGATGGGCGGAGTGCTTGAGAAACTGACATTCCAGCTGTTTATGGACCCGGACGCACTTTCAGAGGAAAGGCAGGGAGTCTGAGAGGCTTCCCAGCAGCGAGAGGGCTGCTGAAGGGGCGGGGTTTGCACGGAGCTTGCTGTGCGGGAGAAGGGAGAGGACAAGGGAGTCTGGGTGTGCTCTGCCCAGCTGGTTGGGAACTTTGAGGAGCTTCAGGTGCTCCTTCCCCCTGGCTGCCTGCTCGGCTCCGAGGCCCCCCACTGTGACACACAGCCTGCCGAGCCTTCCTCCTGACCTGCCTGCACCAGCTGGCAAACCCGCAGTCACTGCGCAGGCATCAGGCCAGACAGAGGGAGGCCCCGCCTACAACAGCGAGAGACGCAAAGCACAGAGGTTTACATGTGTGTGCTTGGCCCACTGCCTCTGACACTAGAGACAGGAACCGCAGACGGGAATCAGGAAACAAATCCTTCCTCCCCCCAGGCACCAGCTCTGCTCCCCTACATCCCCCAACCTCACTCCATGGGCTGAACAGCTCCAGAGACTAGAGTTTCTGAACACTAGTGGACACCACACAGAAATATGA
Organism: Phataginus tricuspis; assembly: GCA_029783875.1. Lineage (NCBI taxonomy): Eukaryota > Metazoa > Chordata > Mammalia > Pholidota > Manidae > Phataginus > Phataginus tricuspis. The sequence continues at coordinate 14,229,915 of JAQQAC010004253.1, read as the reverse complement.
AACGTCAAAAGAACATGGATGAGACCAAAATCTCACAAACCCCAGAAAGAGGGTCAAATGAAACCAAACTCAGAAATCTTCCAGAAAGAGAATTCAAAATAAAAATTATAAACATGCTTATGGAGGTACAGAAAAATATTCAAGACCTCAGGAAAAAATTTAAGTTGGAGATTCAATCATTAGAAATTCCATATCTGAAATGAAACATACAATGGGGAGATTTAAAAGCAGATTAGATGCAGTAGAAGAGACAGTAAATGGAATATAAATTAGAGAAGAGGAATACAAAGAAGCTGAGGCACAGAAAGAGAAATGGGTCTCTGAGAATGAAAGAATATTGAGAGAACTGTGTGACCAATCCAAATGCAACAATATTTGCATTACAGGGGTACCAGAAGAGGAGAGACAAAAAGGGATAGAAAGTGTCATTGAGGAGGTAATTGCTGAAAAATTCCCCAATCTGGGGAAGGAGATAGTCTCTCAAGTCATGGAGGTGCACAGATCTCCCAACACAAGGGACCCAGGGAAGACAACATCAAGACATATAATAATTAAAATGGCAAAGATCAAGGATAAAGACAGATTTTTAAAAGCAGCTAGAGAGACAAAATACATCACATACAAGGAAAACCCATCAGGCTGTCATCAGACTTCTCAACAGAAACCTTACAGGCCAAAAGGGAGTGGCATGATGTACTTAATGCCATGAAGCAGAAGGGCCTTGAACCAAGAATACTTTACCCAGCAAGGTTATTGTTTAAATTTGAAGGAGGGATTAAACAACTTACAGATAAGCAAAAGCTGAGAGAATTTACCTCCCACAAACCACTTCTACAGTACATTTTGGAGGGACTCCTACAGATGGAAGTATTCCTAAGGCTAAATAGATGTCACCCAAGGGAAGACAAAGAGTACAGAATATGATTCATAACATACAGAGAATGGAGGAGGAAGAAAAAGGAGGGAAAAAAAGAACCTTTATGCTGTGTTTGTAATAGTGTACGAAGTAAGTTAAATTAGACTGTTAGATAGTAAGGGAATTGCCCTTGAACCTTTGGTAATCATGAATCTAAAGCCTGCAATGGCAATAAGTACATACCTATCAATAATCACCCTAAATGTAAATGGTCTGAATCCACCAATCAAAAGACATAGAGTTACTGAATGAATAAAAAAACAAGACCCATCAATATGCTGCCTACAAGAGACTCACTTCAAACCCAAAGACATACACAGACTGAAAGTGAAGGGATGGAGAAAGATATTTCATGCAAGTAATAGGGAGAAAAAAGCAGAAGTTGCAGTACTTGTATCAGACAAAATAGACTTCAAAACAAAGAAAGCCACAAGAGACAAAGAAGGACATTGCATAATGATAAAAGGGTCAGTCCAACAAGAGGATATAACTATTATGAATATATATGCACCCAACACAGGATCACCTACATACATGAAACAAATACTAACAAAATTAAAGGGGAAAATAGAATGCAATGCATTCATTTTAGGAGACTTCAACACACCACTCACTCCAAAGGAAAGATCAACCAGATAGAAAATAAGTAAAAAGACAGAGGCACTGAACAACATATTAGAACAGATGGACCTAACGGACATCTACAGAACACTCCATCCAAAAGCAACAGGATACGCATTCTTCTCAAGTGCACATGGAACATTTTCAAGAATTGATCATACATTAGACCACAAAAAGAAACTCACTAAATTCAAAAAGATAGAAATTGTACCAACCAGCTTCTCAGATCACAAAGGAATGAAACTAGAAATAAATTACTCAAAGAAAATGAAAAAGCCCTCAAACATATGGAAACTTAATAACATGCTCCTAAATAATCAAAGAATCAATGACCAAATAAAAACAGAGATCAAGCAATATATGGAGACAAATGACAAAGGTAATTCAACAGCACAAAATCTGTGGGATGCAGTGAGGGCCGTGCTAAGAGGAAAATATATAGCAATACAGGCCCATCTCAGGAAAGAAGAACTATCCCAAATGAACAGTCTAAACTCACAATTAATGAAACTAGAAATGGAAGAACAAATGAGGCCCAAAGTCAGTAGAAGGAGGGACATAATAAAGATTAAAGCAGAAATAAATAAATTGAGAAGAATAAAACAATAGAAAGAATCAATGAAAGCAGGGTCTGGTTATTTGATAAAATAAACAAAATAGACAAACCCCTAGCTGGACTTATCAAGGAAAAAAGAGAGTCTACACACATAAACAGAATCAGAAACGAGAAAGGAAAAATTGCTACGGACACCATAGAAATACAAAGAATTATGAGAGAATACTATGAAAAATTTTATGATAAACTGGATAACCTAGAGAAATGGAGAACTTTCTAGAAAACTATAACCTTCCAAGGATAACCCAGGAAGAAACAGAAAATCTGAATAGACCAACTACCAGCAAAGAAATTGAATTGGTAATCAAAAAACTACCTAAGAGCATAACTCCTGGACAGGTGGTTTCACTGCTGAATTTTATCAAACATTTAGTGAAGACCTAATACCGATCCTCATTAAAGTTTTCCAAAAAGTAGAAGTGGAGGGAAGACTCCCAAACTCATTCTATGATGCCAACATCCCTCTAATGCCAAAACCAGGCAAAGACACCACAAAAAAAGAAAATTACAGACCAATATCCCTGATGAACATAGATGCAAAAATGCTCAACAAAATATTATCAAACTGAATTCAAAAATACATCAAAAAGATCATCCATCATGATCAAGTGGGATTCATCCCAGGGATGCAAGGATGGTACAACATTCGAAAATCCATCAACATCATCCACTATATCAACAAAAAGAAGGACAAAACCCACATGATCATCTCCATAGATGCTGCAAAAGCATTTGACAAAATTCAACATTCATTCATGATAAAAACTCTCAACAAAATGGGTATAGACGGCAAGTACCTCAACATAATAAAGGCCATATATGACAAACCCACAGCCAACATTATACTTAACAGCGAGAAGCTGAAAGCTTTTCAAGATCGGGAACAAGACAAGGATGCCCACTCTCCCCACTTCTATTCAACATAGTTATGGAGGTCCTAGCCATGGCAATCAGACAACACAAAGAAATAAAAGGCATCCAGATTGGCAAGGAAGAACTCAAACTGTCCCTGTTTGCAGATGACATGATACTGTACATAAAAAACCCTAAAGAATCCACTCCAAAATTACTGAATCTAATATCTGAATTCAGCAACGTTGCGGGATACAAAATTAATACACAGAAATCCGTTGCATTCCTATACACTAATGATGAACTAGTACCAAGAGAAATCAGGAAAACAATTCCATTCACAATCGCATCAAAAAGAATAAAATACCTCGGAATAAACCTAACCAAGGAAGTGAAAGACTATACCCTGAAAACTGCAAGACACTCTTAAGAGAAATTAAAGAGGACACTAATAAATGGAAATTCATGACATGCTCTTGGCTAGGACGAATTAATATTGTCAAAGTGGCCATCCTGCCTAAAGCAATCTACAGATTCAATACAATCCTTATCAAAATATTTAGAGCATTCTTCAATGAACTAGAGCAAATAGTTCTAAAATTCATATGGAACCAAGAAAGATCCCCAATAGCCAAAGCAATCCCGAGAAGGAAGAATAAAGCAGGGGGAATTATGCTCCCTGACTTCAAGCTCTACTACAAAGCCACAGTAATCAAGACAACTTGGTTCTGGCATAAGAACAGACCCATAGACCAATGGAACAGAATAGAGAGTCCAGATATTAATCCAAACATATATGATGAATTAATATATGATAAAGGAGCCATGGGTATACAATAGGGAAATGAGAGCCTCTTCAACAGCTGGTGTTGGCAAAACTGGACAGCTACATGTAAGAGAATGAAACTGAATTACTGTCTAACCCCATATACAAAAGTAAACTCAAAATGGATCAAAAACCGGAATGTAAGTCATGAAACCATAAAACTCTTAGAAAAAAATATAGGCAAAAATCTCTCGGACATAAACATGAGCAACTTCTTCATGAATATATCTCCCCAGACGAGGGGAACAAAAGCAAAAATGAACAAGTGGGACTATATCAAACTAAAAAGCTTCTGTACAGCAAAGAATACCATCAGTAGAACAAAAGGACTTCCTACAGTATGGGAGAATATATTCATAAATGACATATGTGATAAGGGGTTGACATCCAAATTATATAAAGAGCTCACACACCTCAACAAACAAAAAGCAAATAAGCCCATTAAAAAATGGGCAGAGGAGCTGAATAGACACTTCTCCAAAGAAGAAATTCAGATGGCCAACAGGCACATGAAAAGATGCTCCACATCACTAATCATCAGGGAAATGCAAATTAAAACCACAATGAGATATCACCTCACACCAGTTAGGATGGCTGCCATCTAAAACACAAACAACAACAAATGTTGGTGAGGATGTGGAGAAAGGGGAATCCTCCTCCACTGGTGGGAATGTAAATTAGTACAACCATTGTGGAAAGCAGTATGGAGGTTCCTCAAAAAACTAAAAATAGAAATTCCATTTGACCCAGGAAATCCACTCCTAGGAATTTACCCTAAGAATGCAGCAGCCCAGTTTGGAAAAGACATATGCACCCCTCTGTTTATCGCAGCACTATTTACAATAGCCAAGAAATGGAAGCAAACTAAGTGTCCATCAGTAGATGAATGGATAAAGAAGAGGTGGTACATATACACAATGGAATATTATTCAGCCATAAGAAGAAAACAAATCCTACCATTTGCGACAACATGAATGGAACTAGAGGGTATTATGCTCAGTGAAAGAAGCTAGGTGGAGAAAGACAAGTATCAAATGATTTCACTCATCTGTGGAGTATAAGAACAAAGGAAAAACTGAAGGAACACAACAGCAGCAGACTCACAGAACCCAAGAATGGACTAACAGTTACCAAAGGGAAAGTCTCTGGAGAAGATGGGTGGGAAGGGAGGGATAAGAGGGAAAAAGGGCTATTACAATTAGCACACATAATATAGCAGGGTGGGAGTGGGGTGGGGCGATACGGGGAAGGCAGTATAACACAGAGAAGACAAGTAGTGATTCTATAACATTCTTCTATGCTGATGGACAGTGACTGCAATAGGGTATGTGGTGGGGACTTGATAATAGGGGGAGTCTAGTAACCATAAAAAAATTGATTCTGAATGCAGATTGATTGTTGCATCTTCTTATATGCATTTCTGGTTGGAATAACTTTAGAATGGATTAAGGTCCAATAAAATCCCACAAGATGTAAAAAAAAAAAAGAAGGAAGCTTTGTAAAGTGCATGAAATGCAGGTCAATCTCATCTTAAGCATAATGACAAGATCTTTTATGCATTCAGACAATTAGATCAGGGACTCACATCAGTGGATGCATCTTCATTGAAGCCAAATGAAGCTTCAAAGAAACTACAGAAGAAAAGAAACTTCAAGTGCCCCTGAGGGATCAATTAACACCTTGATATTTTCTTCTAAAAGCTTTCTTAATGGACACCTGACTAATACATGCTTAAATTTTAATAAGGGCTGATAATAGAATCCTAGTAGGATTGTTCAGGTTTTCTTTTTTTAACCCATTTGCTAGTCTACACTGAGCCATAGATAATCATAGTATGAGGAAGAATCTAATTTTAAATAAATAAGTGCAATTGTGCATGGGAAGAAAAACAAATCGTCAGTAAAAACATTTTTCATGATACTATTCTAGTTAGTATATTCTGCTATGGACTTTACCCATCATATAGTATATGATTATAGAATTTTCACAGAGATACAGGTATATTTTAATACTCATGATTTTAACATAAATTTTTAAGTTGATAAGCAATATATCTACATGAAAGCACACAAATACATGTATACTCTGAGTTGTGCAAAGTGAGCAGAGCCATGTAACCACCACCACCAAGGGAACAAACGGAAGCGCCGTCCTGACTCAGCCACTATTCACATCCTCTGCAAAGGGGGCGCGGCCCTGACTGCTGATGCCATAAATTCACTTTGGCTGCTTTTGATCTTGAAGAAGAGAAGTATATAAGCTTCTGTTTCAATTATTTTGCTCAGCATTTTATTTGTAATATGCAACCTGTTGTAGGGTCTAACAGCAGTTTCTCCTCATTGTCCTATTGCATTATGTGAATATACTACAGTTTTTCCCCACCGTTGGCAGATATTCGTGTCGTTTCTCACTTGGCACTGTTAATGACAGCTGCCACATTCAGTCCCGCAGATGGCTGAGCGTTGGTGCACTGTGTTTCTGATGGGCATATACCGAGGTGAAATTTCTGGCTCACCTTTGTGCATGCATATGTTACACTTTAGTCAGTATTAATAGCCAGCTTTTCAAATGGCTTTACCAGTCAATATTCCAGCCATCAGAATGAAAATTCCAGTAGTTCCTTTGCTCTCCATCCCAGCATTTCTGTTTGCATTTCCTATTTCAACCATTCTGGGGGGTCTATAGTGTTACTTAGTTGTGATTTGAATTTGCATTTCCCTGATGACCAACTGGTTTGAGTGTCTTTTTCATGTATGTATTTATCAGTTTGGATATCCTGTTTTGTGAGATGCCCATTCAACTACTTTGCCATTTTTTAAAATCCTATTGCTTTGAAAGTCCTCTACATCCTGGATAGAGGCCCTTTCTTTGTTCAGTATAAGTAACATAGGCACCTCCTGTCCCTTGGCCAGCCTGTTCTCTCCCATAGTGGTCTCTGCCAATGAACAGAAAGTCTTCATTCGAATGCAGCACAATTTATCAGCCTTTTGCTCCATGTTTCATGCCTTCCCTCCTGAGCTCAGGAAGATACTCTTCCCATGTTACACACCAGAAGCTTTACTTTCACATTTCCGTCTATAATCATGGAAATCACTGTTTGTTTATTGGGGGACTTGAAGGTTAAGGTCACCCCCCGTTCTATTTGCCCCTTGTCGCCCTGAAGGCATGATCTGTGGGTTGTGTGCCCTTCGGTTCCTTCCAGTTTATGCTTCATTTTTAAATCCACTTCTTTCTTCAGTTACATTGCCTCCTTTCTGAGCTTTCTTAATTCTTTTCTTATGCTGATTATTCATGTCTTACATTATTTTCTTAAGTATCTGGAGCTTGTTAGGTTGTAGTTTTCATCTGTTTTGTGAGCATGTCTTTCTGACATTCTTTCTTTATTATGTTCCTTACTCTCATTGGTCTTCTACAAACGTCATATGGGACTCAGCTAGAATCCTTTCCTGTTGCTCATTTTTATATGAAATTGGTTTTCGTAGACTTTTAGAAAGGAGAGATCAGTAGAGCTCTGCTAGCTCACCTCTATCGCTCTTTCTGCCACATTAGTAAGATGGACACCAGCATGGCTGAATGCTTTCCGTGACCACCTGGCTCTGTCCCCTCTCCACTCTATCTGGGCCTCCCTTTCACTGTCCCATTGGCTCTGTCCTGTTTGGCTTGGCTTCTCTTCCCAGCAATTTCACCCCTGTATACAGCTCTATCTTGTAAGGGATCTTCCGACGGCTATTTTTCACAGTTCACAAGGCTCAGCGTGCTCAAGCCCTTAAAACATGACAGAGGACCTTGCATTCGCTGGTGGACTGGAGCTGGAAGAGCCTGTGCCAGTTTCAGCTGCTCCTCTCAGACTGGCCCCCACCTGAGTTCACCAGCGTCATCGCCAGGATGCTGATGGATTCTGCTGTTAGGTCGTCAGACAGCCTCTTGTTTCCCCTTGTTTCATTCCAAACAATGTTGAAAACATATAGAACATAGAACAGTTGAGGCATTCCCTACTTGTTCACACTTGGGGTTCTAAGGGATGACTTTGTTGTATCTAATGTCTTACATTTCTGATTTTCCTATCCTCTGTGATGTTATGAATGGTTTCAGAAACATTAAAAATCTAAGCTGTAGCTGCTAAAGAATTTTCACAGATTCTTTCAGTAGGCTCTGTTTTCATGTCCTTAACATTTTAGAATTTGGCACATCCCAAGTGAGGTGGAGAGGAAGAGCTTTATGTCAGCTATTTCCCTTCTCCATTAAAATTTCCAGTCTACCTCACTTCCACAGGGCCTGGGGAAGCTAGCTTGGAAAGGTACTTGTGGGAGATTCTAGAGATTATGCCTTGTAAATCCAACCTCATTCCAGAGCGAGAACTAACATGCTGCCCAACATGGTTAACTGTCAATTAAGAACAAGTCAACATCAGAGAAACTTAGGGTAGGATGTGGTCTCCGAGACACCAGAAGGGTAAGTTAATGGTAAAGACCAGGTGTTAATTCAGGTCCCTGAGGACTTGGATAAGGTCCTATGTTTGGGGCTTCTAGGGTTAGAGAAGATGAAATACATAAGAATGAGAAAAAGTAGCTGCAAAAGCCCCCAGAAGGACTCAGAACTCAGAGGTTTGAATAAGCCTCATCTATATAAATATATTCTCTGTTCTGACTGATTAGAAATACAAGAAACATAATTAATTAGAAACCACTTTTTTCCTAAATTCTGAAATACTTTGGGGACACAGTTTCCATCCACTGGGGAGTAGACACTATAGCAATCTTTCTCCTTTTAAGAAAGTATTCCTACTGGAACAAGTATATTTGCTGTTTGAAAACATTCAGCCAGTATTTTTGAGCCCTTGATAGATGCCAGAACAGTAGTCATGGTCAGTCAGGTCTGAGGCATGGGACAAATGGGCAGTTTGAGGAGTGATAGGAAGAGACGTTACTGAACCTGATATTCACCAAGGTCTAGGCAGGGTTAGGGAAATCAACAAGGGAGAGAGTCATCTCCAAGGGCTAGCAATGTGGGGGGAGCATTAGGCCATGAGGCCAAAGGGGATCTTCCGGGACCCAGGAGAACTAGGGTGCTCCACTCTCCCAGAACCCCTGGGGTGGACTGAGGGCCAAGGCCAGGTGCCAATGGTTGCCTTAGATCCGTTCACTAGGCTGCCGCAGAGAGGCGGGGGATGCAGTGGACAGTGGGTCATCTCCATCTGCCCAGACACAGGTGAAGACACAGCAGAAGTCCCTGCCCCCAAGGAGTTTATTTTCTAGTGGAGAAGGGAGACAAAAAGCAAACATACAATTTAAAGTTCAGTAGGAAGAAAAGCCAGATGAGGGGAGGGGAAGGGGGTGGAAGGGGGCAGTGCTGAAGCCCTCCGGAGGGCATTTAGTGGAGGCTCTGGGAAATGCCTTGGGAGCATAGACTTGAACAGGATGCAGATTCTTGGGCAGAGAGAACAAGTGCCAAGCGGTGGGAACATGCTTCTGATGCTTAAAGTACATCAGGATCAAAAGGTGATTTTTTTTTCTGTTTAGCTACTGAATAAAGTACAAGAACTTACCAGTAAATATCACTACCTAGAAGCAAGGTTTCCCATGAACCTATAAAAACAGCAAGTAACACAGTACAAAGCAGAAGTGTTCTCAAACCCCGAGATACTTTCCTGTGTCTAAAATGTTCGGGGAGTCACATCCGCCTTCCGCATTGCATTACACTTTGCCCTTTTAAGGAGAGGGCGAGCTGTAAAATGGTAGCCAGGGAAAATGCAACTCCTGTCTTGGAGGGGACCTAAAAGCCCAGGAGAAACTCTGGAATGGGAGCTGCTCATCGAGGAACCCTCACCACACCCTGGGGCTCGGATGCACCAGCGAGTGCTGGGGACACCTGGTGAAGTAAAGGAAGGAGGAGGGAGGAGGGAGGAAGAAGAGGAGGGGGGGGGTAGAGGAAGATGCAGGGGAGGAGTAGGGCGGGTAGGAGAAGGAGTAGGAGCGGGAGGCCGAGCATTTATTGAGCCCAGACTGTGCTGGGATTGTTCCAAGCACTTTACGTCATTAACTCATTTAACTCTCAGTCTTAGAGGCTGATACCAGAATTGCAGCTATCTTAAAGGTGATGAGACTGAGACACAGAGGAGTTAGCCAGTTTGTGCCGAGGGCTCAGAGCGCAAGTGGAGGAGCTGGCACACAAGCCTGGAGTCTGATTCTAGAACCGCACTCCTCACGGCCACAACGTCTTCAGACGAGCCTCAAAGCAGGAAGGACTCCGCCAGGGCCACACACCTCCGCCTACATATATATACATGTATGTAAAATGTGTAGTGAAATGTTTATAGAGGCATTATTTATAACAGCCAAAAAGTAGAGACAATGCAAGTGTCCATCAACTGATACATGGCTAAACAAAAAGTGACATAAAAATGCACTGAAATATTATTTAGCAATACAAATGCATGAAATGATACATGCTACAAAATGGATGAACCCTGAAAATAACCCTATGTAAAAGAAGCCAGTCACAGAAGTCCATTTATGTGAAATAATCAGAATAAGCACATTTGTAAGACAGAAACTAGATTACTGGTTGCCAGGAGCTGACAGGAGGGAAAATGGGGAGTGAACACTAGTGGCATGCGATTCTTTCTGGAGTGATGAAAATATTCTGGAATTCTGGCAGATAGAATTTGCTAAATTCTGTGAACATAATAAAAGCCACTCAATTGTACACTTCAAATGGATAAGTTTTATAAAAGTGAATTCTATTCCAATAAAGCTCTTAAAAATGAAATAGAAATACAAAGACCTAATGTAGCCAAAACAATCTTGAAAATGGACAACATAAATGCATACCTTTTATGTCCTGATTTCAAGACTCATTTAAGCCTACAGTGATCAAGACAGTGTGGTACTGATCAATGAAACACAGTATGGTCCAGAATAGACACATTGTCAGATGATTTTACAAAGATGCTAAGATAATTCAATGGGTATAGTCATTTCCACAAATTGTGATATAAAAATTGGATACCTACATGCAAAAATAAACAAACAACATGCTTTTACCTTTATCTCACACTATATAAAAAACAAGTAAAAGCGGTGAGTCATAGACTTAAATGTAAGAGTTATACAACTTCTAGTAGAAAATAGAGGAGAAAAATTTTTGTGATCTTTGGTTAAGCAAAGATTTCTCAAATATATATGAACTATAAATACAAATTTTGATGAAGTGGACTTATAGAAGTTAAAACTTTTGCTCCTTTGAAGACATTATTAAGAAAAGAAACAGTAAGTCACAGACTGGGTGAAAATATTTGCAAACACACACTTGAGATCTGGAGTGGAAAAAAAGATGGCACAGTAGGAAAACAAAGAGGAAACCTCCTCCCACACATACACCAAGGGAACAACTACAGCAAATATGACTAATCCTGCAAATGAGGTGAAGACTGCAGAACAGACTACCTACACCTGGTAAAAAAGAGAAAACCACATAGAGAAGGGTAAAGTGGCAGAGCTATGATCAGTTGGGACCCAAGCCCTTCTCCCATCCCATCCCACAAACAGGAGGGACAGGAATGGAGTGGAGAAGGTATAAGCACTCAGGAACTCTGCACAGCTGGCCCTGGAGATCTGCTCTGGAAAAAAAGTCCTCATTGCATTGGGCTTTGGTGATTAATGGGGCTGGGTACGATGGAGATTTGGAGCACTCTGAGAGACTGAGATTCCTGATGCTTACGGAGGACAGGCATGCTCCATCAGTTCTGCCAAGACCCAACACAGAGGTAGCAGCCTTAAAGATTTATCAATAATGGGAAGGGTGCAAGAGGAGTGAGGGCTGGACAGAGCTCTTCCCACAGGAAAAAAGGCAGGGGGACAATGCTCCCTTAGCCCAAATGGTTGGTGATCACAAGAGTGCCAAAAGCTGCATCTCCATCACTGGCACCTCAGCCCTGATGCGCTTCCTTGAACATCCATGCCCCTACTTGGCCTGCTTGGTCCAGCAGCATTATACTTTGCTGCCTGGAAGGCAGAGGGAGGCTTTACTAGCTTTTTTGCCCTCTCTCAGCCCAAATTCAGCTGCACAGCTCACAAAGGGCTGGGTGAAGCAAGATGTCACCTGCTCTTGGACTGAGATCAGCCACTTCCAGAAGATAAGCAGAAAGGTGGCTTTGCCCATAGCCCACCAACAGCAACTGGGGTTCCACTGCAAAAGAAAACCAAGCACTAGAGAGTAAAGTGTCTTGAGCTTTTGAGCACCACAGGACACCTTCTTCATAAAGCTATTACTCTCTAGACCAGGAAGCATAGTGGATCTAATACAAAGGAAGAAACACAGAAACCCTGAAAAAATGAGGAACCAGAGGAATATGTTCTGAACAAAATAGGATAAGACAACAAAGAGAGGGCTAAATGAAACAAACATCACCAGACTTTTGATACATATTTCAAAGTAGCAGTTATAATATGCTCACTGATGTGCTGAAAAGTATTGACTACCTTAGGGAGGAATTTAACAAAGAGATAGAAGAGTTGAAGAGCCACTCAGAGCTGAACAATACAGTAACTGGAATGAAAACTACAATGGAAGGAATGAATAATAGATTGCTGCAATTAGAGGAGAGAATTAATGGATATCACTGGAAAACAACAAAGCTGAGGTACAGAGAGAAAAAAGAATCTCTAGAAATGAAAGGATGCAAAAAAAGTTGTGTGAAAATTCCAAATGAAACAATACTTGCATAATAGGGGTACCAGAAGAAGAGAAAAACAAAGGAGTAGAGCCTCTTTGAAGAAATAATTGCTGAAAACTTACCCAGTCTGGGGAAGGAAATAGGCACCAGGTCCTGGAAGCACAGAAAGCCACTTACAAAAGGAACCTGAGGAAGACAATACCAAGACATATAATAATTAAAGTTGCAAAGATTAAGGATAAAGAGAGAGTATTGAAAGCATCAAGAGAGAGTCAGACAGCTACCTATAAGGTAAACCACAAAAGGTTATCAGCAGACTTCTCAGCAGAAACTTTACAGAGCAGAAGGGAGTGTCATGAAATATTTAATATATTGAAACAGAAGGACCTTCAACCAAAACTCTACTCAACAAGGTTATTATTCAAAATTGAAGGAGAGATTAAAACTTTACCAGATAAAAGGCTGAAGGAATTCAACACCACTAAACTGGCATTACAGGATATGTTAAAGGGACTTCTATAGATGGAAACATTCTTAAGTCTAAATATTTTTCACTGGTAAAAATAAACCCACAGTAAAGGTAGTACACCAATTACTTATCAAGTAAGTATGAAATTAAAACAAAACAAAACTAGTAAAACCAACTATGCACAATATCAGCCAAGAGATACACAAAAAATACAGATTATGACACGTAATACATAAAATGTGGAGGACCAAGAATTTTAAAAAAAGTACTCTTAGGTTTGTTTGAAATAGAGTGATCATCAACTTAATATAGACTGTTAGATATTTAGGAAACTGTCCATGAACCTTATGGTAGCCAGAAACCTGAAGCCTATAATAGATATACAAAAAAAATTTTAAAACAGAAATCCAAAATCCAACCACAACACTAAAGAAAACCATAAAATAACAAGAAAAGTGTATAAGAGAGGAAGAAAGGAACAGAAAAGAGCTACAAAAACAAACGGAAAACAATTAATGAAATGGCAATACATACATACCTATCAATAATTACCTTAAGTGTAAATGGAATGAATGCACCAATCCAAAGAAATAGAGTGGCAGAACGAAGAAACAAAACCCACCTATATGCTACTTACAAGAGACTGATTTAAGACCTAAAGTCATAAACAGACTGAAAATGAAGGGATGGAAGAAGATATTTCATGCAAATAAATAGGTAGAAAAAAGCAAGAGTAGCAGTACATATATCAGACAAAATAGACTTCAAAGAAAGCAACAAGAGACAGACGACATTACATAATAATGAAGGGATCAGCCCAAAAAGAGGATATAACAATTATAAACGTCTGTGAACTCAACATAGGAGCAATTAAATATGTAAAACAAATACTAACAGAATTAAAGGTAGAAATAGGCACAACTCATTCATATCAAGGGACTTTAACATGCCACTTACATCAATGGACAGATCAATCAGACAAAATTAAGGAAACAGGGAACCAAACAATACATTAGATCAGATGGACTTAACAGATATCTACAGAACATTCCACCCAAAAGCAGCAAGATACACGTTTTTTCCAAGTGCACATGGAATATTTTCCAGAATAGATCACATACTAGACCACAAAAAGAGCCTCAATAAATTAAAAAAGATTGAAACTGTATCAAGCAACTTCTCAGACCACAATGGTAGGAAACTAGAAATAAATCACAAGAGGAAAACAACAACAAAAAACCCACAACCACAAGAAGGCTAAACAACATACTTCTAAATAATCAATGAACAAATCAAAGTAAAAATCAAGCAATACATGGAGACAAATGAAAACAAAAATACAAGATCAAAATTTGTGAGGATGCTGGAAAAGTGATTCTAATTGGGAAGTACATAGCATACTCCATCAGGAAACAAGAACATTCCCAAAGAAAAAGTCTAAACCCACAACTAAAGAAACTAGAAATAGAAGAACAAATGAAACCCAAAGTTAATAGAAGGAGAGAGATTATAAAGAACAGAGCACAAATAAATAAAACACAGAAGAATAAAACAATAGAAAAAATCAGTGAAATCAAGAGCTCATTCTTTGAGAAAATAAACAAAATAAACAAACCCTTAGGCAGAGTTGTCAAGAAAAAAAGGGAGGGCATAAATAAATGAAACCAGAAATGAAAAATGAATAGTCACAATGGATACCACAGAAATACAAAGCATTATTAGAGAATTCTAGGAAAAATTATATGCCAATAAATCAGACAACTAGAAGAAATGCACAAATTCCTAGAAAAGTGCAACCTTCCAAGATTTACTCAGGAAGAAGCCAAAAATCTGAACAGACTAACTACCAGTAACAAAATAGAATTGGTAATCAAAAACTCCCAACAAACAAAAATCCAATATCAGATGGTTTCACAGCTGAATTCTACCAAACATTTAAAGAAGAGCTAATACCCAGCCTTCTTAAAGTATTCCAAAAAGTAGAAAAGGAGGGACTACTTCCAAACTCATTCTATGAGACCAGCATTACTCTAATTCCAAAATCATATAAAGATACTACAAAAAAAGTAAACTACAGACCAATATCTCTGATGAACATAGATGCAAAAATCCTCAACAAAATATTAGCAAACTGAATTAAAAAATACATCAAAAGGATCATCCATCATGACCACATGGGATTTATTACAGGAATGCAAGGGTGGTACAATATTCACCAATCCATTAATATCATACACCATATCAATAAAAAGGATAAAAACCATACAATCATCTCAATAGATGCTGAAAAAGTATTTGACGAAATTCAACATCCATTCATGATAAAAACTCTAAACAAAATGGGTATAGAGGGTACATACCTCAACATAATAAAGACTATATATGACAAACCCACAGCTAACATCATACTGAATGGCAAAAAGCTGAAATCTTTTCCTCTAAGATCAGGAACTAGACAAGGATGCCCACTCTCACCACTTTTATTCAACATAGTACTACTGGAGGTCCAAGCCACAGCAATCAGACAAGATAAAGAGGTAAAAGGCATCCAAATTGGTCAAACTGTCATTATACTATATATAGAAATCCCTAAATA
Source organism: Phataginus tricuspis (assembly GCA_029783875.1). NCBI lineage: Eukaryota > Metazoa > Chordata > Mammalia > Pholidota > Manidae > Phataginus > Phataginus tricuspis. The sequence goes on along the minus strand of JAQQAC010004253.1, from coordinate 14,214,345 downwards.
ATCCACTGAAAAACTATTAGAACTAATAACTGACTGCAGCAAAGTTATAGAATACAAAATTAATACGCAGAAATCTGTTGCATTCTTATACACCATCAACAAAATAGGGAAAAGAGAAATCAGGAAAACAATTCCATTTATAATTGCATCCAAAAGAATAAAATACCTAAGAATAAACCTAACCAAGGAAGTGAAAGACCTGTACTCAGAAAACTATGAGACACTCATGAGAGAAATTAAAGAACACACAAATACATGGAAATCTATCCCATACACATGGATAGGAAGAATTAATAATGTCAAAATGGCCATCCTGCCTAAAGCAACTTACAGATTCAGTGCAATCCCTATCAAAATACCAATAACATTTTTCCATGAAATAGAATAAATAATCTAAAATTCACATGGAACTGCAACAGACCCCAAATAGCCAAAGCAATCCTGACAAAAAAGAATAAAGCTGGGGGTATTATACTCCCTGACTTCAGGCTATTCTACATAGCTACAGTAATCAAAACAGTATGATACTGGCACAAGAACAGACCCATAGATTAATGGAACAAAATAGAGAGCCCAGATATAAACCCAAGCATATATGGTAAATTAATATATAATAAAGGAGCCATACAATGGGGAAAAGTCAGTGTCTTCAATAAATGGTGTTAGGAAAACTGGGCAGCTACATGCAAGAAAATGAAACTGGATTACTGTCTAACTGCATATACAAAAGTAAACTCAAAATGGATTAAAGACCTAAATATAAAACTTGAAACCATAAAACTCTTAGAAGAAAACATATGCAGAAATCTCTTGAACGTAAACACAAGCAAGTTTTCCTGGATGCATCTATCTTGAGCCTCGCCGTATGTCCCCCATCATCCCTCCAGCTAGGGCTGTGCTAACTCCCCTGAGGAACTGCACACATGGATACATGTAATAAACCCCAACAGTGAAGACTGAACTCATACAAGAGCAGAATAAGGGAAACAAACTGATGCATCAGCAGCCATTTTGCTTGGTGAATCAATAGGTGTTAATGCCTAAGGTGATATAGTGGCAAAATTCAAAGTAAAGGAGACCAGTTCCAAGAGAAAGCCTGGGATATGATGTGGACATGCAAATACAGGTGTGGGCTTGGGAACTTTGTTACTGTGTCATTGTTCTCTGCGTCAGGGGAATCTGATAGGACTGTGGCCATGACTTGGGATCAAGAGACGTGAAGTCGATGCCCGGGAGGTTGACATCATGCTCCTCTGCCATTGGTCAGCTGAGCGTTTCTCACCCTACTGGGGATAAGATTTGCTTATGGTGCCTTTAGTATCCAATATGACCAATCCTCCACTTTGGCTTCTCCAGGAGGCCTCTTGCCATCAACCAACTTCCTGATCAGAAGTGACATCAAACTGGGCTCAGTGTGTCTGCTTTCCAAGAATCGTGTCCCTTTCCTCAGCTTCATCCAGAGCAGAGCCCTCTGACTGAGCAGTGCGGTGGGCTCAGTCCCTGCTCACAGCTCCAGTTACTGTAACTTGATTGCACCTCCTTAAATGGAGTCTTCATGCTCAGGCATTTAAAGGAAGCTTCTGATGCAAAATTGTTTATAAATCCAGACTTTCTTGAGTCTGATCTGAATGTGAGAACTATATTTACATAAATTATGAGTGCTAAAAGGCAGGTGCAGGTCCCATTAAGTACTCATCCTGCCAGCTTCCCGCTTGCCGCAAGCATGCTGGAAGCTGGAACTCGTAGGTGTTGTCTGGGTGTTTTCTCACGTTGGGTGTTGTCATGCTAGGGTGAGTGGAATGCACCTCTGGGTGAGGAACTGCATTCCTCTTCACAGTCTCCTAGGGCCCCACTGTCCCTGTACACTGAATTACTTTGTTGCCACACACCAGCTTCTCTGAAGCCAAGGCCCAGGTCAAATTTTACTCCTTACACAAAACCTCCTAGACTTACTCCAGCCTGCAGCAGCCATGATAGACACATCTTACTACCTCCGCATTCTGCCTCAGCCTCATATGCCTCCAAGTTCCATAGACTGTTTCTTTATCTCAGCTGCTAGCACAGTCAGGCTATTGCACTTGGGTCTTGAGATTTTGTGGCATGGCCCTGATGGATGTCTTGTTCTGGACTGTGGGCCTCCCGATGGCCCCTACCATGCAGCCTGCCAGTCACTTGCTGAGTCTATGACTACCTACCTCCAGATTTGGATGAGCTGCCGTGTTGTGCTAGTATCTAGTCATCCAAGCAACCACCAAAGGGCTAGATGGCAAAATCCAACCGAAGGGGAGTCAACTCCCTGCATGGTGAACCAGACAAATGGAAACAGGATGCAGGGCAGAGGCAGGAAGCTAAATCCCTTCTCACCCAGACCCTCCCATAGACTGTTCCAGTGTCATTATCCTGTAGCCTATATGAAGAAATCCCATGAAAATAAATACATGAATATGCAGAATCACTCTTTCTCCGTGGCTTATCGTGAGACGAAGGCCAGCACAGTATCACATCTCTTGAACCATTTTCATTCTTTTATTCTCCATCTACCATTGCTTTTACTCTCGTGCCAGGATTGCATTTTCTAAATAAAGCCTGAGTTTAAATCCTTATATCAGATTTTTTCACCTAAAAATTAGGCTAAGTGAACTATACTGGGAGTGGTTATAGAAAGCTGACCATCATGTTGGGATTTCGGAATTGGATTTTGTTCTTTGTTAAATTAATATTCATTAAGTGGAACTCAGAGTGTCTGTGGTAAATCATGGTTCAATAACAGACCACAAGAGAAATTGAGACAGAGAACTCTGCTACTCACAGGTCCTAGAGGAAGTGCACATATGCTTTGAGAGGTCACATGAGGAAGTCAAGGCAGGATGCAGAGAGAAGCAGGACCTGAGGCACATGCCTGCATTAAGGTCTGTGGGTGGAGCGCTTCATGGTTCCCAGGCTAAGGCATAATTGGTCAAATCAGACCAAAAAAGTGGGATTTGGTAAGCTCCTCAGGAGTCTTATCTAAGGTATGTCCAAGGGGAAGGCCTTGACAGGTGGGGGGAACTGCTGATCACAAGGGTGGTGGGAAGTCATATCAGGAGCTGACATATGCTGGTGACTCCGTGGGCTTCCATCGAGGGCGGACACCTGTGGGAGGGGCGGGGGTGATTTAAGGTCCTCGCAGACCACTCATCCACACAGGAGGGATGCCATGGACAGCTCAGCTGACGGCTCAAGAGGTTACTTGTTTGAGAGCAATTATACTCACACTGATGATGGTAAGTGGTATAGTAATAACCCTAGTGTGCAGAGTATGTCATGCACTTTCCTTTGGAAGTAGAGCCAAAGACAAGTTGTTGAGAGTAGGTAGTTTCTTTGGAAGCTGATACCACGAAGCAGAAGTGGGGAAGAAAAGGGATTAAAAAGGATAATGAAGAAAATCCAGTATAAATATGTGTTATTGAGAGAATTCTATCACAAAAAAGAGCTAAACTTTTCTGAACAGAATGCCCCCCAGAAGGTAATGAGGATGACGCATTTAGTCAGAGTCGATCTCACATGGTTTGAGAGCTGATTTAGAGATACCAGCTCTCAGCATTTCTGGTGCTCTGGCCAGGGACTCTGGGCAAGGAATTGGTCAGCACCATTTTATTGCCTTTCAGCTCCAAATCTGTTTTGCTTTGAACTGCTTTATAGCACTAGAGCTGGACCCTGTAAACATATTTAATCACGCTTTACTAGTAAATGGTTCTATTACATTTAATATAATCATGTTATACTAGTCAATAATTAATCATGTTATTTGTAAGTAATTCTTTATTTTAAATTCTCCCTGTTCAGATTATTAGTGTGTTTTCTGTCTCTTGACTGGACCCTTCCCATTAAACCATCTCTGACTCCTGTTACCCAGCTGTTTATTTGGTGAATACCTTTTGACTGCATCTCATAATGAGGAAGAACCCAAGGCAGTTAGCCTCTGCATGACAAGGACAGCAGTGTACTCGTACTAATGCACTTCAGCTTTGTTAACTTGCTTGATCTTTTATCATAATATAGTCCCAAGGGATCTGGATTGACTGTGACATTCTGCGCTGGCCAGGTAGAGGGCATGATGCTGATTGGAATTGGAAAGCAGGAAGTGGCAAGTATACAAAGATCTTAGTAAGATGCAGGCATACCAGAAATGGAGCAATAAAAATCAAGACAACTCACTAACATTTATGAAACATTTAGGAAAATCAATCTAGGGCATGATGGTACAACCCTCTAAGATGAAGAATAAACTGCTGCAGCCTACAGTTTCTGCAACTGAAAAGAGGCTGGTAGGCCTCTGGGTTTTAAGGGTGCCTTTCACTGCACTTGGAAAGGCTTCACTGACTACCAGAGGTTCCCGCTGTGATTTATGACAGTTGCCCTAAAAATACCCGAATCCCTCATCCTTCCTTCCCTACTCTTGCCTTGCTCCCTTCTCGTCCAGATTCCTGGCTGCCGGCTTTGTGACTCGCCCGCAGATCAGGCATTGAATGTGGTCTCTGGGTTGGATCTTAGATTTCCCCAGAGGACTGGCTCGGCTCTGCCTTCAATGCCCACAGTAAAAACTGTCCACTCCAGCTCCAGCCCAGGCTCAGGTCCTGGCAAGGCCAGCAGACCCCCAACCTGCAACCTTGTCCATGTGGGCTGCCTGGAGCTAAGTGCTGGGTACCTGACTTCCCAAGGCCCTCCCTGGCCAGGAGGGGGCCCCGGCAGGAGGACCTAGCTACTGGTGTGAGTGGGGTTTTATGGGTAGAAATCAGAAAAATAATGCGGGGCCCACTTGGAGGTAAACACTGCAGCAAATACAGGAACTGCTACAACATAGAGATGACAATGAGGATTTGGTGGGAAGCAAAACTTGCTTCCAGGGCTGACAGCAGAAACCTGACTGGGAAAGGCATTTCAGGAGGGCCCTGGGCATTGGGCCTCCCACAGATACTGATCCAAGCCAGCCTCGCTCCAGGCAGGATGTACTCAGACCACATCTGACTGTAATAAACATTTTGTAAACACAGATCAAACCACTCTCAGGCCCTTGCAATCCTGAGCTCGTATGATGCGTGAGCTCCCTTCCACTAAGCTTGCGCCTGGGCTGGGACAAACTTCCCTGCAGCCGTGTTATCCAGGCGGCTGCAGCCCCGGTGGTGCCCTTTAGCTGCTCTTTCCACTGTCTGGGCTTCAGAAGCAGGGGCCGCTGCTGTGGGTGGATTCCTTCCTCCCTCATTGATCGTAGATTATAGGTAGCCTGTGTCAGCAGCGACAGAAGGACCCAGTACACGAGAGGAACCAGGGATGGAGAGCGACTGTTGGGAAAATCTGTATGGAGAATCAACATGACTTGGAGCAGGAGGAAAGGTGGCGGGTCATCGGGAAGGGTTAAATTGTGCAGGGAGAGCACTGGCCATTGGTAAGAGTCCAGAGAGATAAAACAAAAAATAAACCAGAAAAAAAAAAGTATGTCTCCTTGACAGCAGGGCGACGCTATTTTCTAAGAGGAACACCAACCCAGAAAACTCCCTGTCTTTCAGAGGATGGCAGCACTTCTTGGCCCAGCACTGGACAGCAGGGCTGGAGAGAGGGGCAGGCCAGCACTGTAATTAGGGTTCAAGCTCTGACCTAGTAATAATAGGTATATTATATTATATAATAATACAGTATAGTCCTGACTTACTGTTATTGCCTGGGTGATCTGAGGCAAATGACTGTGCCGTAGCTTCCTAATCTGTACAACAGGGGTTACGATTACACCTATTTTGTAGGACTACTGGTGAAGAATTAAATGATATGAAGCATATTGGAGACTTATCCAGGTGCCTGATACATAGCAGGTGCTCAGCAAATGAGAATCATCATTATTTTAGTTCAAGGGGAAGGTGGGGCCAGAGACCCGGAGGGAGGGACCACCGACCCAGGTCTCAGAGCCTGTGCCCTTCCTTATGGGGACCTGGGAGCCTCACGTAAGAGGTCGAGCCTTCCGGGTCCCACCATGCAGTGCAAGGTTACCAGGGGCCTTGATCCTGCCTCTTACTTCATGCTCCCGGGGCCTCACTCTCCCCATGTATGCATTTTATTGTTTGGTATTGAACAGTAGTTTATAAACCAGTTTCATATGTATTTTCTTATTGAAACTTCTCCAAAATCCCCTTATCTGCATCCCTTGAATGCAGGGACCATGGCTGACTGTCACACTATTCATCCTGAGTTCTCAGTACAAGTTCTGGTACATAAGTGAGGTATCATGAATGTTTACTGATTGGATTCTAAAGGGACTGTCCCTGTTATGTAAGGGAAAACACTGAATCTGTTGAGTTAAAAAGACCATTATAAGATTTAGTCAGTAGTAAAGGCTAGACATAAACAGGTTTTCTGCTTCCAGTGGTCATACTTTTTCCATCAGGAGAGAACCCATACGAGCTATAACATTCTGGAGCTGGGATTATTTCTTAGCTCCCCTGGTCACCAGAAAGCATGATCTTTCCCACCATGGCTCCTGGTTCTTTCCTTCCAGCTCAAACACTGCTCATACTTGGATGCCAATCCCAAAGTCCAACCCAGAACTTCCCAAGAGGTGTGCCATGGTGGCTGCTTGTTCTGAGAATGGGTTCACACGTGGGCTGAGATGTGGGTTCCTCATCCCTGCTGGGGGGGGCTTAGGACTGCCAGGGCCCCTCCCTGGCTGCTCACCCCCGGGCAGCCAGGTGCTGCCCGATAGACCGGTTGTAGTGTGCCTTAGGAGGGCCACTGAGCCCCCGTGCGCCTGTGGTGAGAGGGAACAGGGACAGGTAGCCAATGCCTCATCTGACACACACACCCACAGTGCACACACATGCACAAACACATCTGCTCCTCCAATACCTCAGCTTGCAGGATGTCCTTCTAGAGAAGTCACAGGCAACTTTCCTAGTTGTTTCTTTAGGGGCCCAGGTTGTGGGGTGCCCCTCTGCCTAACTTAACGGGATCTCCCTCTCCTTTATGTGCTTGAGTCACATGTAGGATGCCTTCCTGCACCTGAGTCACCAAACCCCACACAGGTTAGAGCCCAGGCTTTGGAATGAGGTCTACCTGGGCTCCGAGTCCAGCTTTGTCAGGCCCTGGCTGTGTGCCCTGGGAGAGTCATTTAGACAGCCTCTCTGTTCACTGGCTTCCTCCTCTGAACATGAGGATGTTCCTGAATGAAAATGTGTGTGAGCATGTAGCAAAGTGCCTGGCACAAGGTAGCCATTCAATATATAATCACCACTCTTATTATGGTATTTTTTATCATCTTCAGTCTTGCAGTTACCCAGACTCAGCTATCTAAAAGCCCCCATCTACATGCATCGGTTTTACAAAAATCAGGTACAGTGCAAGAGGAATGCAATTCCATCCACAACATATTCCTGCAAAACAACAGCAAACCAGAATCTAACCAAGCATCTGTATTTAGGCATCGAGGTTACATTTGAGTTAAATATTCCACTTGGGTAAATACAGAACGTGGGGAATTAGACAGGAACAAATGACCCAGTTTCTTCAACAAAGTAAATGGCATGGGAAAAAAGGGAATTTCAAGAAAAAAGCTGTACTGCATAAACCTTATATGGATCCTGATTTAAATACACCAACTGTAAGAAGTCTTTTTTTTTTTCATGAAAGTCAAGGAATTTGAACATAAGCCAAATATTAGTTGATACTAAATATTCCTAGAAATTTGTTTATATATGCTTGTAGAATTCAATCATGGGCTAAAAATGTTTATTGCAAACAAATGCTGAAGTATTTTCATGTAAATTCACTATGCTGACTGGGACTGGCTTTAAACTCTCCCTGGGGTGGAGGGAATGGGGAAGGGTAGATTTGGGAATGAGTGGACACTTTGAAGCTGGTAGATGGGTAATTAAGAGTTAAACTGACAATTCTTTACAATGTTTTTCCTCTTTCATGCATGTTTGAAAGTGTCTAACTGAAATAGGTATATAAGTATACCGAACTCCCTCTGCCATGGCTTCCCTGGGGGCCCAGTTGAGGCTCAGCTGCACACACAATGGGGAGAGGATTTTCCAGATACAGGACGGTGAGCTTGGGCTCCTACACGTTCCTGTCAATCCCACGGCATCTGCTATCTGCCATGCAGGCCTTGCCCTTCTCCCGTCCCCATCCTTGACTGTCTCAGCCACGTACTAGACATGCGTGAGTCCCCTCTCAGACCTGAGAATGGTAGCAGGGACCTCCTGGTTTGAGCTCTCAAAACGCATGTCTCTTTTCTTCCCTCCCAGTACGTATTTCTCCTGGTTGCAGAAACCTTAGGAGTGCTGGCAGCAGGGATGAGGCCGGCTGGCAGCCTTTGCTGCACGGGGCATGTACGGTTCAGGGCCCGGCTGTCCCTTCCTTCCTGCTCATCTCCGTGAATCATGGCTTCCAGATATTAAACCAAAAATGTGTCTTTTGCTGTCAAGAATCAGTTCCACATAAATGCAAGAGTTCTTGGCTATGCAAATTTGATATATTGGCCTAGAAATGGGAAATCTGAGCCAAGAATTTGTTCAAGAATTTGCAGATTCTGATGCCAAAAGCATTTCATCAGCTGTCCCAGCTCTAGTGAGAGATGAACCAAAGGCGCTACGTTTGACCTTCCACAGATTCAGGTTCCACCACAGGCACAGGACCCAAGCGGTGCGCGTGGCAGGGGGCCAGCAGCTGTGAGTGGGCCAGCTGGATGGCTGATGGGCCGTGTGCCCTGCCACTGGGGTGGGGCCCTGTAGGCAATGATAAGGATGTTGATTTATATTTAAAGAAACGGGGAGATGTTGGAGAGTGGTGCAATCTGATTCTGACTGTCACCTATAAAATGACCAGAACTGAACTCCTACTTTCAGTTAGTTGCAGTTGGGTCACCACGAAATTAGCAGAATTAATAAAGCTTTCAGATGAAGTGATGCTCTGCATGAGTTTTCACCTGGGATATTTGATGAGCCCAGTGAGGGCAGGTCATGGTCACAGGGCCTGGCCACTTGAGGGAGAGCCCTCACTGGACGCCTGGCTGGGAGAGGCAGGCCCCCCAGATCGCCCCAGCAGATATGCCTAGTAGTCCGGGACCCTGCTCAGAGCATCCTTCTCCTCAGTCCAATAGCTGCAAAATGTCATTTGGTTTATGTTGCCCAGTCGACTAGTTGATGACAGGTGGACAAGTCCTGTCAGCCCAGCCAGGGCCTGAAGGGACCTGCTGGGATACCCCTCCTTCTCACTGGCCCCTTTCCCTTTGCCAGACAGGTCCTGGTTAGAGACCTCCTTGGCCAGCAGGGCCTCGGCCTGGCGGTTTTGTCCGCACCCCTGAGCTGCAGGAAGCCTTCTCCCCTCCTTCTGCCTCCTGTCCTGCGCTCCAGGGCTTAAGGAATACATGGCACTCTCTTTCCCCCAGGTCACCCATTATTCATCTAACTGATATGTGTCACCACCTAGGGTCTGTTGCGGTGGCCATTGTCCACCCTTCCAGGGAAGCCCCTCCTGATCTGCCAGGCCAGGAAAGCTTTTTCCTCTGAACTGTCTGGAGCCAGGGTTTGTGGGTGTGTAAAAAGCCGCACCCACTCCTGTTTTAACTTCATCACCAATGAAGTAAATCTCTTTGGCACCCTCAAAGGAAAAATTTTATTATAAATTCTTAAAAACATAGTTACAAATATCAGCGTGATCATTATAATGCATTATTCAGTTAGTTAAATGTGCTTTAAAAAAACACCATGAAATACATCTTCATTGTAAGGGCATCTATTGTTTCTGCAAACAATTAGCTGTCACTTAATCGTCAATTTTTTATTTTATTGTGTATCTAAGGTTATTTGTTCTAATTAAGGACCATGCATGCAGCTAAGCAAATTTGCATCATTTTGTAGAAAGAGGGCTTTCAGTCCTGCTCCATCTAACAGTCTAAATGCACAGATGACCAACCCCCAGGAGTGAAAAGTCCCCAGTGAGGAGCTGGGAGTGGTGTATGAACTCAAACCCAGCCTTGAAGGCCCATGGCAGCCCACCAGGCTCATCAGGACATCTCAGTGCCCACTGCCTGGAGCAGCTCTGACCCTCCAGAGAGGGCCATCTGCAGAGAGAGCCCCGGAGCTTCCTGACCCGCTGCTGCTCCTGGGGCAGGTGGGGCAGTGGGTACACAAGACCACTTGATAGTTCTCAGATTCTGGCCCAGGTGAGAAGCTAGGGCTGCAGGAAACAAGGACAGAAAGGGGCAGCTCCTAAAGCTGGGATTCCTCCCTGAACCTGTTTCCTGAGATTCATCCTTGACCTGTGACCTCATGTCCTAGGACCCAAGGGCCAGTTGGGAGGGAGGCAGTGCAGAGGGGACAGGGGTTGGGAGAGGTGGTGAAGACAGGAGAATGGATGTTTATAAGAGGCCTCTGTGGGATGAGAACTATTTATAGAGAATAAAACAAAATTAAGTGAGGATGACCAGGGAGAGGGTATGCTAGTTTGCCCTCTGGTCACATCACATCCACCAAGTATAAATGGCGGGAAATAAAAACAGAAATGGGGTTGGCCCTTCCAGAGGACAGTTTTGAAGCCAACACTTCAATAGATGGGTCTGGTCTTGGCCTCTTACTAGATTCATTCCAACCCCCTTCCCAAGTGATCCCCATCCTTCCCTTGCACAGGCCCTTCGCTGAGACCTCCCATCACCTCCCTCAACATCCAGGAAACCATTTCTTTCTTACGTCCAGATTCTCCCCAAGACCCTATTCCTAGCCTTTTCTCAGGGACTTCTCATTCTCGAAGACGATGCAGAAGATTCCCTGGTTAAACGGCTCAGAAGTACACGCAGCCCATTAGAGCCAGGTGTTAAGAATGCAGGTAATTTGGCAAAGGTGTTAGTCACAGCTCATGATGCTGCTGAGCGGTGTGTGTGTGTGTGTGTGTGTGTCCTACACTCAGGCATGTGGTGTTGCAAGGCGTGTGCTTCTGGGCATGCTGTACTTCTACAAAATCAGAAGAAATCACATCCAGTTGTTTGGCGTATGAAGTGCAATGATGAACGCAGCGGTGACGCACAGCCTAGGAGACGCTTCCCATTCCCTTTTGGTGCTGTTGCTGGGGGTGGGGACACAGTGATATGAGGATGGTTCCCACCGTCTAGCATAACTGAGAATACATAAACTTAAGGTATTTATGTTCTAGTCTAGGTGGGGCCACAAGGCAAACACAGGCCTTTGTTTTCTCCAGGATGGGACATCATCTGGAAGTGCTGAGGACCCATAGGGTTCAGGAGCAGTGGGAGGAGAGGAGAAGGAGTGGGCGAATGGTCCGCCCTCCCCTTCATCCCCTAGCAGCTTGCATGCCCCTGGCCTGGTGAGAGCTTCGTATCTGTCCCCCCACCTTTCCTACTTCCAACACTCCTGCTTCCTTAGGAATGTCTACTCCAACCAAGTAGTACCACATAATCTTTTTTATTTTTATTTTTTGCTGATTCTTCTTTTAACATTTTTTATCAGAGTATAGTAGATATACAATATTATATTGGTTTCAAGTACACAACATAGTGATTTGACATTTATATACGTTACTAACTGTTCATCCCAACTAGTGCAGTTACTATCTGTCAACATAGAAAGATGTTTCAGAACAACTGACTATATTCTCTATGCTCTGCTTTCATCCCCATGACTAATTTATTTATGATCATGATTTTGTTTTTAATTTGGATTTTCATTTTGAGATAATTATAGAGTCAAATGCAGTTGAAAGAAATAATGTAGAGAGATCCTTGTACCCTTAACATAGTTTCTGCAGTGATAATGTAAACAAAGCTATAGGGCAATACCCCAACCAAGACCTCCACTTTGCTGCAGTCAACACACAGAGCAGTTCCACCCCAAGAATACCTTTTGCTGCCCTTTTGTAAGTACACCCTCATCCCTCCTCCCTCTACAATTACTAATCTGTTCTCCATTTCTATTTTTGTTATTTCAAGAATGTTATATAAGTGGAATTAAATGGTATGCCATCTATTGGGATTGGAGTTTTTTAACTTGGTATAATTCTCTGGAGATTCACCCAAATTGTTTCATGTATCCATAGCTTGTCCATCTTCATTGCTGGGTGCCACCCATTGTACAGAAGTACCACAGCCTGCTTAACCATTCACCCACTGAAGGACATCTTGGCTGTTTCCAGTTTTTGGCTGTTACGACCGAAATCGGTATGGACATGGGTGTGCAAGTTCTCTGTGAATATAAATTTTCATTTCTCTGAGATAAATGCCCAGGAATACAATTTCTGGGTCATATGATAGTTACTTGCTTAGTTTATTGAGAAACTACAGAGATATTTGCAGAGAGGCTGTACCAGTTTACATCCCAATATATGAGGGATCCAGTTTCTCTGCAAACTCACCAATATTTGGTATTGTGAGGGTTATTTTAGGCATTCTAATAGGTGCATAGTGATATCTTTTGTGGTTTTACTTTGCATTTCCCTAAGGACTAATGATGTTGAACATATTTTCATGTGCTTATTTACCACCTGTATATTCTTTTCAGTGAAATAGCTCTTCAGGTCTTTTGTCCATTTTCTAATTGGATTAGTTGTTATTTTGAGTTTTGAGAGTTCTTTGTATATTCTAGATATTTTTTTTTTTGGATCCATGGTTTGCAAATATTTTCTTCCAGTCAGGAGCTTATCTTTTCATCCTCTTAACAGGGGCTTTTGATTTTGATAAAGTACAATTTATGAAGTTTTTCTTTTATATATCATCTAATATCAAGTATAGCTCCCTGACTCCAAAGATATTCTCCTATGTTTTATTATTATTATTATTTTATCAAATGTACATCACAGTGATTCTCCTATGTTCTTTAAGTTTTATAGTTTTAAAGCTTTATATTTTATGCTTAAGTGAGTGATCCATTTTCAGTTGATTTTTGTACAAAGTGTAAGATTTAGGTCAGTGTTACTTATCTTTAAATCTTTTTGCCCATAGATGTCCAGTGGCTTCAGCACCATTTTTTTTTGAAGGACTATCCTTTTATTAAATTCCTTTAAACCTTTGTCAAAATCATTTAGTCATATCTGTGGGTCTATTCTTGGGTTCTCTTTTCTGTCCACTAATCAATGTGTCTGTTCTTCCACCAAGACCGCACAATCTTGATTACTATATATAGCTATAATAGTGTGTTTTGAAATATGTAGACTAATTTCTACCACTTTCTTGTTTTTCAAAATTAGTTGTAGCTTTGTAGTTCTTTCCCCTTTCCATATCAATTTTAGAATAATTCTGCTTATGTTTACAAAAATTCTTGTTAGAATTTTGGTAAGAATTGCTTTAAACCAGTATTTCTATTTGTGGGAGGACTGACATCTTTGTTGTGTTGAGTCTTATAACCTTTGTAAACCCTGAACATGGTATGTCTCTTCATTAAAATCTTGTCCTATTTCTTTCATTACGATTTTATAGTTTTCAGCATTCAAGTTCTATATATAAGTCCTACATATATCTTGTTAGATTTACTCTTTAATATTTCACTTGTTTTGAGTGGTTATAAATAGTATTATAACTTTAATTTTGGTATCTATGTGTTCATTGCTAGTATATAGAAATAGGATTGATTTTTGTAGGGTTATCTTCTGTGCTGTGACCTTATGAACTCACTTATTATTACAGACTTGTTTTTTGAGTTCATGGTGATTTTCTACATAGACAATCATATCATCTACAAATAAAGACATTTTGTTTATTTCTAATCTTTGTTCCCTTTATTTCCTTTTATTGCCTTATTGTGCCTATGTCCCTAGTTCATTGAGTGTTTTAATCATGAAACAGTGTTGCATATTATCAAGTGATTTTTATGTTTCTTTTGAGTTAATCGTATTTTGTTATATTTATTCTATTATATATTGTATTATGTTGATTGATGTTTATGTTGTGCTAACCTTGCATTCCTGGTATAAATCATACTAGATGATGTTGCTGAAATCCATTTTTACTGGATTCAATTTGCTAGTATTTTACTGGGAATTTTCGCATCTACATGCATAATGGATGCCCTGTAACTCTTCTCTTGGGGTGTCTTTGTCTAGTTTACCATCAGGGTAATATTGACTCATACAATGAGCTGGATTGTGTTCCTTCCTCATCTATATTTGGGAAGAATTTGTGAAGGATTTGTGTTAATGCTTCCTTAAGTGTTTGATAGAATTTAACCAGTGAAGTCATCTAGCTTTGAATTTTATTTGTGGGAAGTTTTATTTAAAAATTTTTTTATTACTTATTCAATCTGCTTACCTGTAGGTCTATTCAGGTTTTCTGTTTCTACTTGAGTTAGTTTTCGAAGTTTGTCTTCTAAGAATTTGTCTATTTCCTCTAATTTGTTGGGATACAATTATTCATAGTATTCTCTTACAATCTTTTTTATTTCCATGCACTTTATAATAATGACCCCTCTTCATCCCTGATTTTAATAATTTGACTGCTGTTTTTGTTTCTTGACCAGTCTAACTAAAGATTTGTCAATTTTATTAATATTTTCAAAGAATTAATTTTTGATTTTGTTGACTTTTCCTTTTGATTTTTATTCCTTGTTTCACTTTTTCCCATCACAATCATTATTGTTTCCTTTCTTCTGCTTATTTTTGTTTCAGCTTGGTCTTCTTCTAGTGTCTTATAATGGAATGTTAGATTATTGATTTCAAATATTTCTGGTTTTTTAATATAGTATTTGTAGCTATAAATTTCCTTTTAGGCACTGTTTTTACTGTGTCTCAGGTCTTTCAGTATGTTGTGTTTTTGTTTTCACCTTATAGTATCTTATAACTTTCCACGTGATATATCCTTTGATTCACTGATTATTTAGGAATGTTTTGTTCACTTTCCATAGATTTGTGAATTCCTTAAATTTCCTTTTGCTATCAATTTCTGATTTCATTCTTAACCTCAGTACCTCCTTGTCTGAGGACAAAAAAGCCCTGAGGATAATGCAGCTCAGACACCACAGGGAACCCACTCTGAGAAAGAGATATGGAGGGAGGTTGGGAAAGGGGAGAGATGGAGGGAGGGCCGGGAAGTGTTTTAGAGGATGGGATTCTGTCTGCAATGTTACAGCATCCTTACTGAAATAAACCAGGTTCTGATGGAAGGGTTTTGCTCATGGATGGAGAAAAATGTCACAGAAAAAGAGAACTCATGAATGAAAGAGTTAAAATCAAAGTCACTCAACTGTGCTTAAGTGTAGAATGGGAAATCAAGGGCAGCCATGTCTCTTCTGGAGGCAATGGCATTTTTTCCTTATTCTGACATTGAGCTTTCATTTTCATTGTCCTTCTCTTGGATTCTTTTCATGACTGAATTATCCTGGGCAGGGAAAGCCCTGAGCACTCTGATGTGGCAGTAAAGGAGACAGCTAACTGCTCCTCTCCTGGTCTTGAAAGCAGCAATCCTGAGACCAGGCAAGGAAGGTTCTTTCAACTAGAAGCCTGAACACCATCGCATCTCCTGAACTGCCATGGAGAGTCAGCCTTCCCAAGGTCATGAGATCCCACAGGGCTGGACCCAGCCCAGAGACCATCTCCAGGGGCTGTGCCACAGGCCCTCGCATTGCCCTCTCTGTCCTCAGTTCTGGTTGCATCCTTTCTTCTTGCAGTGGTTGTGTGCATGTGTGTGCCAATGCATGTATGTGGATGTGTATGACTGTGGTCACAGCAATCCATCTCTGGACATTTGCCTATCACCTCAGGGAGGGCAGCCCTACAAAATTCCACATGAGAACCCCTCTCCCCTCCCAACCCTCTCACCTTCCTGCTCCTGTATCTGAAAACTGGGATGTTTATTTTTATTTCTTTTACATTTTTCTCCTGACTAAAACACAAGTTCTGAGTGAACCAGGGGGAGTGGAACATGGAGTCCCTGGAGACACAGAGGACCTGGAGATGCAGAGTGGGACAGTGATATGAACCTGACTTGTATTTTCACAATTCTCTGGCTGCTGTGCATAGGGAGGCAGGGAGACCACCGAGCCTAGATCAGCAGAGGCTGGGTGGGGAGAACTGGAAAGAGATACATAGGATGGGCTGTCCTGCCCTGAACCTTTCATGCCCCCAGTCCTGGCCTTCAGGCCTCAAGAGATGAGGTGGATCCCCTGAGGGTCCCGCAAAGTGGGACTGCAGGGCTTCGATAAACAGCAAAGAACCTTGGAGCCCCGGCTGTGTCTGCCAGCGAGAGGTTCAGAGCTGAGAGTCTGTGATCCAGGACCGCCTTCAAGGTTGTCTAGTGGTGCTCACTGGCGAACGGCCTGGCCTCTGAGTCCTGGGCTTCTCCAGGGAATGTGCACCTGAGGCCCTGCCTCATTCAACAGGTTTGTTGAGCAAAAGAGAAGAATGTGCATGTGCTACAGACATGTTAAAAACAGTACGAATCGACCTGTCAAAGTAAATCTAAATTCTTGTTCTCATTTTAGCCCTGCTATCTCAAGCTTCCAGATTTGATAATACTGGAAACTTTCTCCTTGAGATATTTCTGAACCAAAGGAAAACATTTTTCCCCTTAATGTGATCATTCTTTTTCTTGGAATAATTTTAGATTTACAAAAATGTGTAACGATAATACAGAGAATTTCCATGTTCCTTTTACCCATAATATTAACATTTTACATAACTGTAATACATTTGTCAAAACTTGAGATTACTCACATTACCATGAACTAAAATAAACTTTATTTAGCTTCATCATTTTTTTCTTTCTGGTTCCAACACCCAATCCAGGATACCTCGCTGTGATTGAAATCCATTCTTTGACAGTGGCATGGGGGGTCTCAGGGAAACCGGCTCCATCTGACTGCTGAGGCAGGACTGCTGACATGACTGGGTCCAAATTGAAGTGGATACTCACCTCCTATTTCCAAACTCTTTGGAGAATGAAACTTAAGGGGAAAAAAACTGAAGTTTTAATTTCAACAAGACATATTTAAATTACATATAAAAGCACAACTTAAACAAGGACTGACCAAGGCCTTGGGGAAGAATACCAAGGCATTTTGGGAAGTTTTCTTCTTTGGTGAATATCCATATAAGATAAAAAACAATTTCTCTAGAGGCAAGAGAAAGGACAAATGACCACCTGCTGCCCACATCTGGACCATGAATTCCAGAAGCAATGGAGGAAGGTGAGCAGGAGGAACAGAACTCACAAACTTACGAAGCAGCTCACAAACTTATTTCAATTCATCTTAGGTAAGGAAAGCCGGCACACTGCCTTTTCAAAAATAAATTATCTGCACTCAAAATGATGAGAAATATGCAGGTTGAAATTGGAGTTCTAGCTGCATGAGTAGAACCCCTGACCCATGGCTCCCTCTGGGGTGGGGAAGGCCAGTTTGCTCACCTGTGGGCCCCATCCTGAGACGTTCAATCCCAGTATTAATCCTCCCTCTCCTGATGAATATATTTTCCTGGGAGCTGAGCCTCGGGATGGGAGCTCGTGACTGACTTTTCCAAAGTGTTTTTAGGAAAATGGTTAGCTCCCTGGGCTTTCTCGAAGGCTTAGGCATCAGGGAGTGTCCTCATAATTGTCATTGTCTGCATCTCGGAACCCTGTCCCAAGGCCCACATGGGTCCCGACGCATGGCCTCCTGAAGTGATCTGGTCACTGAAACAGACTTGTCCTCATCAGTGTTGGGAAAAGAACTACAAGTCACACCCCTCAGAAAAGGAGGGGGCACAGGGTCAAAGGGATCTGTTCCAGAAGGCAGGAAGCAAAGCTGGCTTTGACACTGAGTGGAAGGCTGGGAGAAAGTACTCAGGGAGGCAGACTCTGGTTCATGCGACAGCGAGGCAGCTGTCGCTTCTTTTGTGGAGTCTACATATTTTCACAGAGAGGCACAATTTACTGATGATCAAATAGTTCATTTAAGCAATTTCAGTAAAGAGTGGAAGATGAATGGAAGGAGATATTAGAGATGACATTCATGAATTGAATGGAGAGAAGTCACCCAGATCCCTAAGATACTTTATAACCTGAGATTCTATGACTATATGATTTTTATCTGAAATGACATGAGCTGAAGTAGATGATTCACACTTTGGGTGTCCCAGGTTCAGCCTGCTCCAAATAACACTGGAAATGAAGTAGGAAAACTTACCCTATTAAACAAGTGCCGTCCTTTTGCAGGAAGCCCTCATTGACTCATATTCTTAGAGGCAATTAATTGTCCTCATGATCTCATCTGGTTTTCATTCTTTGCTATGCAGTAGAATCACATATAACTGGTTAACTACAGAGGGTATTTCTCAGCCTTAGAGCTACTGAATCAGCATATCTTAGGTGGGTGCCAAGAATCTACTCAAATAAATCTACAGAAGATGCCAATGCACAAAGATTGGGAGCCGCTTCTGTTGTTCAACCTCCTCCCACTGCAGTGCCACACTGGAGACTCCCTCACGGCTGCTACCATAATGTCCCTGCAGGCGGTTCTATGTCGCTGTCCCCCCAGCCTGCTCACCTCAGATGCCATGGAGCTGTCTAGTGCATGTCAAGGGCCTGGCACGCAGGAGGGCTTTAGTCAGAGGAGAGGTGGCCCTTACGGCTAAGTGTGGCTCTGTGCAGCAGTGACATAGGTGACTGGAGGTCAGCAGGACAGTACAGAAGGGAAGCCGGCAGGGCATGGTTCTGCTTTGGGTCTCTGCCTTACTTAACTTATATCTGGAAAAACTGCATGCCCCGCTCAAAGCAGGTTTGAAATGAACTTGAATTGGCAAATTTAGTCTATCTCCTACCATGCTATTTTTTAAATTGATGGACAAGGCATGACCTCTCTTTTGAGATAGAAACTCTCTCCTGGGTCACACTTGGTTCAAGGCTGAGATGTGAAGTGAAGTTTTGGGGGGGTGGGTAGAGGCGAATGTTTTATGTTTGGTTAGAATTCTCACGGAACAGAAAACCAGTCGTCTCTGTGCAGATGGAGGTGGACAGTGTCCCAAGAGCTAACTGGACAGGTTGAGAAGACAGCCTGATACCTCAATTCTGGGACATCAGCAGCCCGCAGCCACAGGCTTCTTCGGAAATCCCAAAGAAAGATGACTTATGAAGACTGTCTGGGTGTCAAATTATCAAAATACGGGCTTTAGATACGCCCCAGAGGTTCCTAACTCTAACTTCTAAGTGATTTCATGAGATTTTTCACTTTCCTCTAGTAAGGAAACTAAAGTCTGATTTTAACAGTTCATAAGATGAGAAATTATCTTACTGAACCTAAAATTTTGTATTTGTCTTCAGTTCATGAAAATTTTTTCTTAGAAGTTATACCTAGAGAAGAGATGCTATTCCATTTTGTATTGATGTTCACTGTGGAAAAGGTGTGCTTTGCACCCTTAGGCTCTATCCACATTCTGAAAGCTGCCGTCAGAGCCCCCAGCCAGGAGCGGCTCTCTGCCCCCCTGTGCGGGTCTCCAGCCTCAGACTGCTTTCTCAGCCCCTGCTGGGGAGGGTCTCAGTACGGGCTCAGAGCCCAGGCTTGGGCCTGCTATCCCCAGCACCACGAGGGACGGCAGCCTGCAGGCTGTGCGCTGCACACCGCACACAGATGCTGGCTCCCACGGCAGGGCTGGGCCCCTCCACGTGAGGGGCTGCTGGGAGCCAGCGAGGACCCCGACTGCTCGGGAAGACAGAAAACCGTCTGAGAAGAGGGTAGTGACTAGGTGACTTTAAATCCTAGGCCCAAGGGTGTCTAGAAAGGGGGATATCTCGGGGCAGAAGACCTGACGAAGTCTCCCAGGGCCGGTTTCCATGGAAGAGAAGACAAGCAGCCCCACGGCAGGCTCTCCCCTACAGGCCTGTCCCCCACCCTCAGACGGGGAGACCAAGGCCCAGAGAGGCTGGCCTCAGGTGGGCCCTGGAACCCAGGCTCCAAGCCTTTCCTGGCTCGGTCCCCACACCAAGACAGCTCACAGGCATGGCCTGTACACTCTGGGATAAGCAGGGCCTCCCCCGGCCAAGCCTGGGGCTGCTTGAAGTCTGAGTGTGTGGGGACGTCCTGGGTGTGTCCACCTTCCCACCTGCACCTGCCCAGCCTGGAGAGCGTAGGCCCATTTCTTCACTCTGGGTGACCTTTGGGCCCTGTCCACTCACTCACACCCTTACCTGCACACCCACACTCACACCCTAATACTCTCGCACTCATACACCCACACTCACCCGCACACCCACACTCACTCACACCCTCACACTTACACTCGTACTCACACCCTCACACTCCATCCCACATTTTAAAACATTTAAAACACGGGGAAACTGACCCAAGAGTGCAGGCGGCAGAGCTCTACCATAATACAGATCCTCTTTCTGGGTGTCCCAGGGAATGTTCGGTTTCCTCGTGGGAGACAGGTTGAGGACACCCCACTCCAGTGCAGTGCCCCAAGCCAGAGGGGCAGGGGGCAATGTGTGGAGAGCGCAGACACTGTGCCCACTTTAGATTATCATGCCCACTCTCCCCTCCCCTGCCACCCCCACTCCCTGGAGCAACCTGAGCGACAGCCTTCTGCCAGCACTGCCACCTCACACCTGCGGGGCGCCTGGACTCTGCGGAGCTGCACCTGCAGGGCCGCCTGTGCCCTGTGCTGCAGCAGGGGCGGCAGGGAGCCCAGGGTGCCTGGGAGCTCTGAGCCTGCGGCAGAGAGCTCAGGTCCCAGTTCGTGTCTGAGATGGGAGGAGCCACCAGTTTCTCTCTCTTTGATGTTCCTTTTTCATGGGGAAAGGCTCAAAGCAACTGAGAAGTGGGTAGAGAGGATGGCCAAGCTTACTTCTGAGGCAGCGCTGATATTTTCTTTCCATATGACCCACTGAGCCAGCTGTCTTGCTCTTTGATGGTGTCATTCTGAGGAAAGGCCTCTTAAGTGGAGCAGAGTTTAGAGGAGATCCATCCTGCCATTCGTGGTAACACAGGTGAACCTGGAGGGCCTATGCTAAGTAAGAGGAGGCATACAGAGACAGGTACTGCATGGTTTCGCTGATATGTGGAATCTAAAAAATAGTAAAAGCTGATCTTGTAGAAACAGAGTAGAATGGTGGATGCCAGGGGCTACGGGGTAGGGGAAATGGGGCGATGTCATCATAGGGTGCAGACTTCCGGTTACAAGATGACCGAGTTCTGGGATGTAATGTACTGCATGTTGACTATAGTTAATAATACTGTATTGTATACTTTTAATTTGCTGAGAGAGTAGATGTGAAGCATCCTCAACACAAAAAATAAAGTTAATTATATGAGGTGATGAATATGGTAATCATTTCTCAATGTATGTGTATATCAAATCATCATATTATACACTTTAGATGTATGTGATTTTATTTGTCAAAAAACGGAAGAAATTCAGATATGGCAATTCTTGGAACTAAAAAAAGGATGAAGTGTTTAGAATCATCTGAAGGATGACCAGGGATAAGAGAGAGAGAGTGTGTGTGTGAATGTGTGAATGCATGTTGTGTATTTGTGCATGTGAGAGCGTGTGTGTGTGTGTGTGTGTGTGTGTGTGTTGCAGGAGTGGGCAGGGGCTTGCCAGGCACTCAGTCAGAAACTTCTGGACATTGAGCTCCAGTATGTGTACTAGTCAGCCTGGCTGTGGCGGCGCTCTCACATCATCAGATATCTGCGAGCCCTCTGTCCTGCCCATGCATCTCACATGTCACTTTTGGAGCCTCAGAAGGTCGGAGCAGAGATGGCAGGGCTTGGAAGGAGGGGCACAGGCATGGTTCAGGGTAATAGTCATTCAAGAAACAATGTGGGAGTGTGTGTGAAGGGCCTGGGGACACAGGGAAGACTCAGGACAGCCCCTGCCCTGGGGGAGACCACAAGGCAAGCAGGTGAGGCGGACAGTAACGGTCCCAGGCAGGCACCGTAGGGACTGCTGACGCAGGAGCTGAGCACAGTCAAGAGGTCACTTATCTGGCAGGGGGCAGAGGCCAGGGCAGCACATGGAGGTGCAGACATTGGCTCAGTTGCGGGGCTCAGAACACGCCTCGCCAGCATTTGGTATTTTCAGTTTTTTTGAAACTCATCATAATAGTTTGTAGTGCTATCACATTGCGGTTAAATTTCAGTTTCTCAATAACTGATGCTGAGACCTTTTTGCATACTTTTTGCCATAGGTACGTTTTCCTTGGAGATACAGAAGTTGGAAGTGCCTGGAAGTTTTTGCCATGTTTAGGGGGCAGTAATAGTTTCAGTACAACTGAGGGTGCTGAGTAGCTGGAGATGAAGCTAGAACTATTTCTTAAGTCCAGATTGTGAAAAGACTAAAAGCCTTGTTTAGGATTTTTAATTGTAATTCTTAAGAAATGAACAGTCCCCAGAGGCAGTCCCAGCTACGAAATTATAATGCAGCCCTGAGTAGCCAGGTTACTTTGTTTAAATCTTAAACAAAGGGAAATGACCTCAGCAGATGGTCCAAGGGCAAAGGGTGCCACACATCTAGAGGCCTCTTTGTGGCTGGCCACATTTCAGGGACGAGCCCAAACTTCCAAGAGCAGTCGGCCACGGGCTAGAGGCCTCTGCTGTGGGCAGCTCCGAGAGAGGGTGCTCAGAAAGGCATCTGCAGCCTCATTCTCAGGGCAGTATTGCACCAGGGTGGTGGCCAGGAAGGTGAGCGGCTGCCCTGCAAAGCCAAGGAACATGATTTCAGGGTAAATTTCCTACCATGATTATATTTTATTTCAGAGCCATTAGGATAATATTGCTATTCTTTCCATGTCAGTGATATCACTGCCTCATTTGCATTGTTCTGTGAGCATCTCTGCTCTTGGGCTGAGACATGTCTGGGTCTGTAAATGGTGTTTTGAAAGGAACAGTCACAAAGCTGTCTGCCAAGGTCAGGTTGTCAGCTCCTGTTTCCCCTCCTATTTATCAAAGCCCTTCCTCCAGGCATGAGGGCTTTCTTGGGTGGCAGAAGTGTCCTCCCCACCCAGACACCACCAGGATGGAGGCCCAGTGCATGAGGCGGAGCACCCATTTCCCTGACATGCCGTCAGACAGACAGAGATGCCATCAGGCAGCCCAGTGATGTTGTCTCACAGAACGGCACGTCACTCCATGAGGCCCAGGCCTCTAGAGCTGAGACCTTGGGGCAGCCTGTGGAGGCAGTTTGGCTCAGAGGAGAGAGCCTGACTTCAGAGTCGGTAGAGACAGAGCTGGATTCAAATCCTGCCCCAGTCACTTTCTGTGTGACACTGGAGAAGACAATGTAAAGTCTCTGATCCTCAGTTCCCTCATCTGAAATGTAGTTGGCAGTCCCCAGAGTGCTGTGGAGAGCATCGGTGGTGTTACGAAAGCAGCGTTATTTGAAGAACTATACAGCATGGTACACACTCCAGCTGTGGGAAGCAGTGTAAGGGAGCCATTCCCTGCACAGCCACAGATTACCCTGTGCTTCTGGGAACGTGTTTGTGTTTCTGTTACCACAACCTATAAAGTGTTCTGTACTGACCACTACTCCCACCCCAGGAAGAAGTTTGCTGTCCCCTGCCTTGGGGGGACATCCAGTGCAGAGAGCTCCGTCACCTGAGGACACAGCTTCCCCTGCAGCCCATGGGAAGCCAGGCCACACAGGGTGCCAGACCCGCCCATCTCTTCCGTTGTGGGACGACTCCGGAAGGCCGGGCTCAGCCCGAGCTCCCCTGGGGCTGCCGAGGTTCTGTGGGGCTGCTCTACAGCCAGGGTTCTTCCTCTGCCTGGTCCCGCTCCCCCACCTGCACAGGTGCAGGTCCCTGATAAAGGACCGCATCTTGAATCCTGCACCACCATCTCCACCTCAGTGTGTGCTTCCAGAGAATTCTACTGGTTATGAGCAGATAAACATGACACACCAACATGGAGGTGTGCTGTGACGATGAGATGAGTTCATAGATGCTAAGGATTTTGAGCACTATCTGGCACATGGGGCTATTGTTATTATTAATTATTGATACTGAGTTATCATCAAGTCCTGAGTGGGGTGACACTCACATGGTCCTGTCCTCTGGTGCCTTTGGTCCCTGTAGCAGTTGCAGGGGTGGCATTTCATGTTCGTCCTTCCTGTGCACCACAGGAACATCAGATGTTGGTGTTGAAAACTGGCGAGCTGCTATGCACGAACACCTTCTCCATGTCACACTCTGCTGCCCAGGCCCTCGACACCACGTCCAGTGCTCACAGCGCCCCACAAATTAAGGTAAATGGCATTAATCCCAAATTACAGATGAGGAATTCTAGGGCTCAGGGAAGTTAAGTGACTTTCCATTTCCAAATTCTAGGAGGTGGCAGAGCTGGGACTCCACAAAGTCCCCACTTCCTGCCACACAACCTTCCCAGTACAGACGTGGGAGCCAATGCCCGGGGTGGAGTAGGTGAACCAGTGTCCAGACGCCAGTGTGCCTGACTTCCCTGGCTCAGCAGGCTTTGAGCTGTTCCACGCTACTTCTTCAGGCTCTGTATTCTGAATGCCTAAATGAAAAGCAAAGTCAATAACCAATTTCTCTGTTCATTACAATTCCTGCCTCACTCCTCGGTGGTTTTCTTGGTCTGTGTTTATAATGCATTGTCATCACCTCCCTATTGTCCTTGGCTGGTCAGGGGGACCTGATCAATACCTTGGTGGCATGGGGCGGTGTTGGGGACAGACGTGGGAGGAGAAGGTGGAGGCTGCATCAGTCTGGAAAGCGGGATGGCCCTGCTCGGGCTGAGCCCCTCCAAAGGCTCAAACCTCTGAGCTCTTGGGGAAGCTCATTGGAAATATTGGAAAAGTCAATCTGCTGGTGATTTGACATTTCGGTTCTGGTCTTCCAGACACAGTGAAAATCTTAAACATGTCAAGATTGGTAGCCCCACTCTTCTCTGGGTTCTGTTTTGAAGGGAAATATTGAGCACACTGGGTACTTGCTTTGGAAAAATGATTTATTTTGGTCCAGATAAGATTAATCATTAATTTTGGCCTCTATCAATTTGCTTTATCTGTATGTTTAAAATAAATGTAATCACACAGTGTTTGGCATGATATTTTTTAGGTTAGGTATGTATTGGTACTTTGATCCTTTTAATTGCCTAATAGTGCCAACTGCACTTGGTAAGTGGCATTTTGAGTTTGTTTTAACATGTACAGCTTGTACATAGGTTTATTCTTTTAAATTAAAAAAAAATTTGGTAAAAATGCATAAAACATAAAACTGACCATTTAACTATTGTTAAGCACACAGTTCGGCAGGTTCATTCTTTTACCTACATGTATCTAATATGCCTAGTACCATTTGTTGAAATGACTATTCTTTCTTCATTGAACTGCCTTTGAGTTTTTGTCAAAAAGCAGTTAACTATATTTGTTTAGGTCCATTTCTGGCTCTATTCCTTTCCATTTTCCTGTGTGTCTATTCTTTTGCCAGTACCACGCTCTCATGTGATTATTATAATTTCATAATAGGTCTTGAAGTCCTCTGTGTCATTATAATGAGCTTGGACTTTATTTTCTGGGTGTATGGACGTAGTGGCATAGACAATGGGGTAACTTTGTAAAACTGCATTTCAGTTAGACCCAAAGGAACATGTGTGTAAATTATGTTGGATAAGAATAAGACTGGGTATGATGAAGAAGCCACATAGTCCAGGTGCCAGATAAGGCAGATGATGGCAGTGGGAATAGAGAAGAGCAGGAGGGGACAGGGAAGGAGGGCTTTCCTCTGAATATTCCGGAAGCACCGGCTGGAAGACAAATAAGGTCACATTCATGTCCAAATGAGTAGGATGGGCCTGCTCCGCCCTCCCATCCTTCTCCAACGGTTTATAGTCTCTTGTAAAATTTTACTTTTTTGACACATTTCTTGATGTTGAGAGGCACACAGCCAACTCAGTTGACTAAACACTATTTCTAACCCTCACTACCTTGCCGTGTCATACTGTGAGATTAGGAAGCCAGAAACTCACTTTCCCAAGAGCAGCCAGGGGTGACCATAAGTCCCATTTATGGCCAATGAAATATAAGAGGCTGTATTCAGGGGAAATTTATTTCTTGATAAAAAGGGACATATGTAGCTGCTGCAACCCACTCCTTCCACACACATAGACACATTTATTTCCACTAGCGTTTGGTGTTTTACTTATAAGTGTGGCTGTGATGGGAAACTTAAAGTCAAGAGAGAGAGTTCAAGAGAACTGCCCCAGTCCAGCGCTGACAGCATCAACTAACTCAACAAATGCCAGGAACCAATTCCCCTCCGACTTCTAATTTTATGAGAAAAATAATTCTATATTTGTTTAAGCCATATTTGACCACATATTCTATTATTTTCTGCTGAAAGCATTCCTAACAGAAATACGGATTCCTCACGTGCCCTAGCCACTGCTCTGTGGGTGGAGACACACGGTGGCCGTGGCTGCCTGCACTGCCAGCCTTGACTCGCCTTGCCCCATGCCTTTTGCAGGTTTGTTTCCAAGGGCAGACTCCTTCCAGGTCTCTGGGGCCTGAGGTTCTCAGAGAACAAATTAGAGAATCCTTTCATCTTCTGTGTGGTGCTAATCTGGAGGGAGGGTCCCAGGACAGGGATGCCTGTGAACTGAAATGCCATGGTTTGTCAGGCAGCTCGTCCAGTCCCCCGGTGTCATTTTTCTGACAGCATACAAACCCTGTAAGGGTTTCTGGGTCATGATAGGTAACTAAGTGGAATTCTCCACTGGAAACTATCATTCCTTTTCAACCCTTAGGTCATGTTCTTAAATTTAGCCAAGCTCCTTCCTTATTTATGGGGCAACCTAACTCTAACCTGGCTTATATCACAGTATCCTCAGACCCTCACATATGGCTGAATTTGTCTTTTTCTCTGATGACATGGATTTCATAAGGCATAAGAGAACCTAGAGGCTCTACTTTTTGGTGCAAGAGACTGGCTCATGGAGGAGAGAGAGAGAGGGAAAGGGGGGTGAGAGAAGACCCATATGGAAGACTCATGAAAGTTCTGAAAGACAAGAAAAAAAGTGGAATTTGCCACGAAGAGGGGAGAGGCCAAGAGAATGTGGATTAGCTGTTAATAGGACTCCATTCAAAGAAGCAAGAGGAGCTACTAGATAGATGCTGGGTTAGGAAAGCCCTGGGCCCCACACAGGTGACCAACATTAGGGTAAAAGGCTGGCATCTTCCTCACTGTTGTGCTTCCTGGGGAAGGGAGGGAGAGGTGTATAAATAAAGCCCCCAAGCCCGTCCCCTCAGGCTGGTGGGAAGCCTGGAAACCTGGTTGCAGTGGTCCAGAGCTCAGGAAAATGAGGGACTTTTGTCCATGACATGCAGATAATTTTTCTAGTCCTGGTGGTCGAACCAGGGAAATAGGACTTCAGGACTACTTTGCTTTGGTTTCAGCTTTGAGAAAAAGTTTTAGCTCATTCTTTCTCTAGAACTAACACTTTCCCAAAGTCATCGTCTTGAGTATCCAGCTTGGAATAAAGAGACTATCATGGACTTTATTATCAGAAAGTTCTGGGTTCAAATTCAGCCAGCTGCATTGTGGTGTTGTGGTCAAGGGTGTGGTCTCTGGAATCCTACCGGGTTTGAATCCTAGATCTACCTGTGTTATCTTGGCAAGTTATACTTTCTGTGCCTCAGCTTCAGGACATCTCTGAAAGACCATCATTTCTCCAGGGGTCCAGTTGAGGCTGTTGTTAGGTCTGCATCACAGCTCAGATTCTCCCTTTATCCACTCTTTCTTCCGCCACTTCTTTCCACAGGTTGTGATCCCAAAGATACTTCTTAATAAGCTCTCTGCCTTCCAAACTCCATCTCAAGAGTCAGCTTCCATAGGAACCCAAAGTGTGACGCTTAACTTTGCAGAATTTTTGCCAGGATTAGGGAACTTGTATTTACCAGTATTGTCAGGCAATATGCTTCCTTACCCTCTTCCTTACAACATCACAAGCTAAATCTTTTTTGGGGAGAATCCCCCCCTACCTAAAACATGTATTTCTTGAGCAACCCAAATAAAAAGTCTTTCCTAGACCAATCTAAATCCACTGTGTTCTAGTTCAGAATAGATTTTGGCAGTTAGCCCAAGGTATAAGAGGGAAAGTAGTTCAGCTGGTTTAGTGAAATTGTTTAGTCCTCGCCCAAAGACCAGGCCACAGGTTAAGGTGAAGATCATGTGTCTCCAGGCAATGCCTGTTCCATGCGTCGTGGACAGAGTCCTGCTTTCTTACTCTGGACTCCTCAGCCCCCAGACTGAGTGCACAAGTTTATCCATGATCCCAGTTTTTGATTTTCCAAGAACCATGTTTAGACAAGGCACTAATTTGCATAGAGACTGTCAAGGCCCTTTGCAAAGGAAAGAAATGCATATTGTTAAACAGTTGCAACAACATTGACTGCAACCATGAAAACAATTTCACAGCAGATTAAACACACTTAGTGGAGGAAGCACAGTGCAAAAGCAACCTCCACACTGGGGTTTGGTCAGCAGGGAGCTGACAGTCTGGGGACAACAACCAGACAAGTGGCCCCCCTGCCTTGTCTGGGTCATTGTCTTTAGGTTTCCACAAAGGAAGGTGACCTAAAGAAAATCATTTCTTCTCTAGTTTGGCAAGATTTCCTGACTGAGATGAGTGATTAAACTACAATGAGGGAGAAGAAGGGAGGTACAGATAAATCAGGAAAGGAAGTGAAGGAAAAATAGAGGACATGAAAGCTGTAAAAGCATAGGACAGTTGCCATCAGACAAGAAGAAAAAGGCAGGCTTGAGGAGAATACAGAAGGATGGATCTTGGTAGGTACTGATAATAAGTCTGAAAATAATGGATTCATATTAGACATGAAAAATTCAGTTCAGGTATTAAGGAAAAAGAGAAGAAAATAAGATCGTCAGTAAAAGATTCCTAGTTTTGCCTTGATTCCTCTTTCTCTAGCCAGGTTTATTTTTTCTCCTCCTTACTGAAGAGCTTTTGTCTACATTTTACCCAGTGGCCCTGAACGTGGGCCTGGCAGTCACTGTCCAGTGCTGAAAACAACCATCTCCCTAACACTGATAATTGAGCTCTTTTTATGTATGTTGCTTGGGGAAATCTCAGCCAATGAATCTTGCTCTTCACACTTGATTTTCTTTGTGGCAAAAATCCAGGGACATTTTGGGCATTTATAATCATAAAAATAAATGACATTGGAAAGAGGCAAGGCCGTCAACATCATTTAAAATCTCCCCATTGTGGGTTGACAAGTAATCACTGGGCCTGGACTGCAAAAGTAACTCCTGAAAAAGAGACAAAGAAAGGGATTTTGTTGCGAATTCATCACATGAGCATCAAACACATTAGTATGATTTTTGTTTGAGTGATGATTCAGATCAGGTCAGGCCTTTGGGAATTACAGATTACATGCCCTTCTTATGACTTATATTTTATTCACCATCTGTCAGAGTGCCTGGAGTTTTCTGGATTAAATAATCTATCATCCACAGGTAAATATTCTTGGGGAAAAGAAAATTGTAATCACATTCATCTTAAATTAAAAATACACAGGCACAACAGAGAATAAGACAGAACAGTGCCATCTGGCTGAAAGCAAGTTTATTCTCTATTGAAGTGTAACACAGAAGTAGCTAAGGAAGGGTTGCATGATAGTTTATAAGAGGTGTGATGGGTTGGATTCTGTCTTCAAAAGAAGGTATGATGAAGTCCTAAGTCCCAATACCTCATAATGTGACCTTATTTGGAAATAGAATCTTTTCAGATTTAACCAAGTTAAGATGAAGTCATTAGGTGGGGCTTTATCCAATATGTCTTGTGTCCTTATAAAACAGGGAAATTTGGACACAGGCATACACAGAATGGAAGATAACATGAAGGCACACAGAGTGAAGTCCATCTGAAGATGGAGGAATCCAGTGATTCATCTCTAAGCCAGAGAAGACCCGAGGGCATCCAAATGAGGAGAGAGCCGTGGAACCGTCCGTCCCTAAGGGTCTTCAGAGGGTGCACAGCACTGTTAGCACCTCGATTTCAGACTCTCAACCCCCAAACTTCAAGACAGTAAACTTGTGTTGTTTTAAGCCACAAAGGTTGTGGTATTTGCTTACAGCAGTCCCAGAAAACTAATGCAGAGGGTTCTAGAAAATATTGGTGTTTCTAGGTTCAAATATTTATTATTTTGCCTTTATATTTAGAAAGTCTATTTCTCAGTCATTCTTCAAGTCAGCATAGAACCTAATACAAACCTGTTTCTTTTGTAAGGAAAGAGAAGTCCTCCCCAGAAGTCTTTAAAATAACACATATTTTATTGGCTTCATCTGCATCAAATAGCCACACATAGTGGTAACTTTGGTGGGAAAATAAGTGTTGAGTTTTCCAGCCTGGACAGTGAAAGAATAGGAGAAAATAGTGTTGATGGTATCTTTTAGGTTAGCCAAAAAGTACTGTGTGCAAGAGTGGCAGACGGAGGATATGAACCTGAGTCTCCTGACTTGAATGTTATATTCTGTCTTCCACAAAACCTTTTCATGGTGAAACTGCCAGCCTGTTTTCTACGAGTACGTATTCTGTCCTATAGGACCAGATCCCTTGAAGAAAACTACATTTTTTTTCATGCTAGGCGCTATAGTATTGTGATCTAATTTATCTGCATAGGAATAATATGTTATAATAGGAACCTATTTCAGGAGACAGTTGACCTGGATTCTAGTTCCAATTCTGTCATAAATTTCTAAGTATTTTCCCTCTACGCCTTGCAGGAAAATGGACACAATTAGGCCTAACTTCTTTTATCCCTCATGGTTTTGTGATGTACTTGAAAGTAATTTGGGCATTTTTGATTGGATTAAAACTAATATCATACAGAAATATTGTCAATATTTGCAGAGTATTTCGTAGCTCAAAATTACTTTCGAAATATACACTATCTCATTTGAGCCAGACAGTAGCCACTACCAAGTGGACAGAGTGAGAAGTCATCTTGGAATAAAGGTTGCATGTATAACCAAATTACCCCTACTCTCAAGTCATTGCAACAATACCAGTAGGGATGTTCAAATATCATAAGGCTATTTTTCATGCACATCCTTTTTAGAGCAGCCTATATCTCATACATTAGAGTCATCTAAAGATTTTTATATAATATACCTTTCTGTGATTGTCCCTCATCCTCCAGCTGCAATTCTTAAGGTAGTAGTTGGTTTGATAATCCCTTCACGGCTCCTTATCTGACTCCTACCAGTGGACTAATTCAGAGCATGTCTTCAAAATGTCATGGTAAAAACACATGAACCAAAGTGAAATGCGATCCTTCTTAAGAAGGGCAGGCTGAGTTGGGGGGTGACTTTATGAGGATATCCATCTTTCTTATCAGGGATTATTGCTTTACCTGAATGTTGGTGATAAATATCTAAATCTAGAAGTCAGGGGTCCCAGGTAGAACCTGGGTTGGTTAAAAGGCCCTTTGTAAAGAGATGAACAACAAAGAATGTGGAAGTCCTTAGAGATTCTCCGGGAAGATGAGCTTCCCAAATCGTTGGGACAGGCTGGGAAGGGTGAGGATTCTGAGTGAAGGGGAAAGAGAAACTCCCAACCTGTTCAGATTCCTTTTCCAACTTCGCTGCTCACAGAGTGATGCTCAGCCGTGGCTGGAAGGTGGTGCCTGGTAACTGCGAAGGTCACCCTCATCTACACATGATCCCTGATGCCATAACAAAGCTTTTGTAAGGAAAACTGTATTACAGCCCAGGATCATTAAATACATGCAGAATTGCCTCCAGTGAAAGCTGTTATCGAGGTTCTCATAGAAATGTGCTAATCCTGAGAGGAGTTGCTTTATTATAAAGCAAGGGTCTGGTTGCAGAGTGGAGGAGTTGTCCCACGTGCTTATGTTGGGCATCCTGAGACATTGCCTTCATTACCTAACTCATGACTCTGTCTAGTCAGAAACCATTTGAAAATACAAGTTTTCACCATGGTCTGAGACTTTCTTCTCTATCAGAAATAAATAGTTAGCTTTTCTCTGCTTCCCTCCACCCTTCTCCCTCTTCCTGCTTGTTTTCTTCCAGTCAACCCTCCTCCTGGGTCCTTGCAGTCCTCCCCGTCTGTGCTGTCTCTGCTTTAACTTATCTTTGGCCGCACAGCAGAGCTCGTCATGGTACCTGTATTTTTCTCTCAAGCTACATCTTAGTATTGGAGGCTAATGAGGAGATCTGCTAGTGGTTTTGAAATACTTCAAGGGGAAGAAGAGGTCAGAAATACAATTCAAGAGGTTGATTCTTTTGAGACCTTCCGGGATTCTCTAGTAGGGCAGATTCATTATTTCGTGAGCTATAACTGACTGTGTGTGAAAGAGCACGAGAGAATGATTTAGATCACGTCCATAACCTGCCAGCAAACAGTATCTCAGGTAGCATTATAAAATGAAATTGCCATTTCATCTTAGAAAAAACTTAACAGCCAACATTAGATAATGTTTCTTATTTAACATGGTACTATTTATTAAGATAATTAATTATCTCAACTGTTCAGTTAGATGAATTTAGATGATTATATATTCACCCATAAAACTACTGAATAAACATGATAGTGAATTTTTCCATCATCCCAGAAGGTTTGGCTTTTTCACATAACCCTTCTCCCTCCCAACAAGAAGCCATTTGGGGATTTTAATCATTTGCATTTAAAGCAACTATTGATAGAAAAGGATTTAGTATTGCTTCATTGCTATTTGTTTTCTGTTTCTTACAGTTTTTGTTTTCTTAATTTCTCTATTATAGTCTTTCTTTATGTTTAGTTGATTTTTTATAGTGACACATTTTTATTCCCTTCTTATTTCCTTTTGATATATTCCATAGACATTTTATTTGTGTTTATCATGGTGATTATATATAACATCCTAAAACTATGACAATCTATTTTAAACTGATGCCACCTTAACCTAAATCATGTACAAAAACTCTCCTTTGAAATTTCCTTGCCCACATTATGTTGGTGATACCACAATTCCATTTTATGTAGTGGAACCCATTTCCCCATTATAGTTATTTTTGTAGTCTTGTCTTTTAAATCCTATGTAAGGAAAAATAAAAAGTGGAGTTATAAACTAAAATTATACTAACACTACTTTCTTACACTTGCCCATATATTTTCCTTTACTGGAGTACTTTATACGTCTATATGTTTTAAGTTACTGTCTGTTATGCTCTCATTTCAGTTTGACTCCTTCAGCATTCCTTGTAGGACAGGTCTGCGCTAAAGATCTTTGGCCTTTTCTTTCTTGTTCTTTTTTTATTTCTTTTTTTAGCTGTGAAGGTATTAATCTTGCACTCATGTTTAAAAGAGTGATTGATATAAATTCTCAGTTGAGGGGTTGTTTTTCTTTCAGTATTTAAATGTATCATCACATTGCCTCTGGTCTGCAAAGGTTCTGCTGTGAAATCTGTTGATTATCTTACAGAGGCTCCTTTGTATCTGAGCTTTTTTTCTTGTTGCTTTCAAGATTCTATCTTTGTCTCTAGCTTTCGGCAGTTTAATTAAAATGTATCTCAGCGCGGATCTCTTTGTGTTGATCCTACAAACAGCTTATAGAATTTCTTGGATTTGTAGGTACATGCCTTTCCTCAAATTTGAGAAGTTTTTGGCCATTATTTCTTTTAATCTCTTTGCCCCTTTCTGTCACTCTCCTCCCTCTGGGACTCCCACACTGTGTGTGTGATCATTTGATTGTTTGCCATAAATCTCTTTGACTCTCTTCACTTTTCTTCATTCTTTATCCTTTTGTAACCTCAGACTTGATAATTTCAAATGACGTCTTCAAGTTTGCTGTTCCTGTATTCTGCCTATTTAAGGATGCTATTAAATCATTTTGGTGAATTTTACATTTGGTTATTTTATTTTTCAGCTCCAGAATTTCTGTTTGATTCTTTTAAATAATTTATATATTTTTGTTCTTTTCTCATTTTATTAATATGTCATCTTCCTGATTATCTTTAGTTTTCTGTCTGTGTTTCTTTTAGCTTTTTGAGCACACATAAGACCATTGTTTTACAGTCTTTGTTTAGTAATTCTGATGTCTGTTTTGTTAGGAAGGGTTTTGGAGATTTAATTTGTTCATTTGAGTGGGTCTCCTTTTTGTGTTTCTTTGTATGTCTTGTGGTCTTGTGTTGAAAATTAGTAGACTGGCTCTGCGAAGGGAAAAACCTTCACTAATTATCAGGCTTGATCTTGATTTGAGGTCAGCCTAAGGGAAGACTTTCTGGACATGTGTCTTCCCTAGGCCTCTGTATGTGTTTTGGTCTGATTCTTCCACATACGTGGCTGATTTCAAATGTAATAGTTTCTTTTAGAAGGTCATCCCTGCTTCTTCTTGGGGACAGCTGCATTATTCGGTCTGTCACTGTCACTTTTGCTCCAGTCATTGTCAGGTCGGCTGTCCCTTTGTAACCTTCACTAACAGTACCTTCTGCTCTCTGCAGCTTTGCTTACTGTGAGATCTGAACTGTGCTGCCTTGAGCTATATCTGCTCCAAGTTAGGTGATGCAGAAGTCAATCCCTGTGGCAGCCTCCAGAGAGTTAGACAGTTGTAAATTATGCATTCTCTGTTTTCTCCAGTCCACAGAAAGGAATAAGCATAAGGAAGCTGCCTCCCTCAAACCATAGAAAAACCAGATAAGTGGTAAGGCAGGAGTGAATAAAGATGCCTGGAATTTTCTACTATTAATGGCTTTTTCTTGATTGGGCATTCACTTGGTTTTTAAGGATCTTTGACTGATTTCCAAAACACTTAGAAAGCTAATTTAGCCAGTCTCTACTTGTTTAGTTAATGTTTCTGTAAGGGAACAAGGGTCTGGAGAGCTTCCTAGTCCATCTTGCTGACATCACTCACTGTTAGTGAGCTATCATTCCTCAACAGCACTGTCCTGTGGATCACATTTTGTTTCTTGCTTTCTTGTTCTTTGCCTCAACACTGCTCATATTGTTGAGTATACACATAGTTTACCACTTCTAACTATTGCATAGTATTTTATTTCTGGTTGATCTGTCCTTTGGAGTGAGTGGAGTGTTGAAGTCTCCTAGAATGAATGCATAGCATTCTACTTGCCCTTTTAATTCTGTTAGTATTTGTTTCACATATGTAGGTGCTCCTGTGTTGGGTGCAAAGGTTTTTATAATGGTTATATCCTCTTGTTGGACTGACCCCTTTATCATTATTTAATGTCCTTCTTTATCTCTTGTGACTTTCTTTGTTTTGAAGTCTATTTTGTCTTATACAAGTACTGCAACTCCTTCTTTTTTCTCCCTATTAGTTTCATGAAATATCTTTTTCCATCCCTTCACTTTCAGTCTGTGTATTCTTTGGGTTTGAAGTGAGTCTCTTGTAGGCAGCATACAGACAGGTCTTGTTTTTTATCCATTCAGTGACTTTATGTCTTTTGATTGGTGCATTCAGACCATTTACATTTAGGGTGATTATCAATAGATATATACTTATTGGCATTGTAGGCTTTAGATTCGTGGTTACCACAGGTTCAAGGGTTACTTCCTTATTATCTAAGAGTCTAACTTAACTCATTTAATATGCTATTACAAACACAATCTAAAGGTTCTTTTTTTTCTCCTCCTTTTTCTTCCTCCTCCATTCTTTACATATTAGGTATCATATTCTGTACTGTTTGACTGACTTTGGGGGTAGTTGGTTTAATTTTGCATTTGCTTAGTAATTAATTGTTCTACTTTCTTTACTGTGGTTTTATTTCCTCTGGTGACAGCTATTTAGCCTTAGGAACACTTCAATCTATAACAGTCCGTCCAAAATACATTATAGAGATGGTTTGTTGAGGTGAATTCTGTCAGCTTTTGCTTGTCTGGAAACTGTTTAATCCCTCCTTCAAAGTAAACGATAACCTTGCTGGGTAGAGTTCTTGGTTCAAGGCCCTTCAGCTTCATTGCATTAAATGTATCATGCCACTCCCTTCTGGCTTGTTAGGTTTCTGTTGAGAAATCTGATGATAGCTTGATGGGTTTTCCTTTGTATGTGATCTTTTTTCTCTGTCTGGCTGCTTTTAATAGTCTGCCTTATCCTTCATCTTTGCCATTTTCATTATTATTTATCTTTAATTATTTTATGTCTTGTCTTTCTTGGGTCCCTTGTGTTGTGAGATCTGTGCACCTCCATGGCCTGAGAGACTACCTCCTTACCCAGAGTTTTCAGCAATTTTTTCCTCCTAAATACTTTCTATCCCTTTTTCTCTCTCTTCTTCTTCTGGTACCTCTATAATACAAATATTGTTCCATTTGGATTGGTCAGACAGTTCTCTCAATATTCTTTCATTCCTAGACATCCTTTTTTCTCTCTGTGCCTCACCTTCTTTTTATTCCTCTTCTCTAATTTCTATTTCATTTATCGTCTCCTCCACCATATATTATCTGCGTTTAAATCCCTCCATTGTATTACATAATGATTGGATCTCTGTCATGAATTCGTTCCTGAGTTCTTGAATATTTTTCTGTACTTCTATGAGCATGTTTATGATTTTTATTTTGAAATCTCCTTCAGGAAGATTGATGAGTTCAGTTTCACTTGACCCTTTTTCTTGTGTTTGTGGGATTTTGATTTAAACTAGGTTCCCTTGACATTTCATATTTGTATGTGGTGCCCTCTAGTGCCCAGAAGCTCTACTCTCTGTAGTTGTTCAGTCCATGGTGTGATGTCAGGGGTCGCAGGGAAGTGGTACTGGTGCCTGTGGGGGAGGTAAGAGCTGTTTCCTGCTTCCCTGCTGTTATGCCTGTCTCCACTACCAGAACCAATGGGCCGAACACACAGGTGTAAGCGTCTGTGCTGTGCATTTGTAGCTGCTGTAGGCGGGGCTTCCTTCTGACTGGCCTGACGCCTTGGCAGGGGCTGTCAGTTTGTGAGCCAGGTGCGGGCTGGCCAGGAGGAAAGTGCAACAGGCGGCCTATCATGTGTGGTGCCTTGGAGTTGCGTAGCTAGCCAGTGGGATGGAGCTCCTGAAGCTCCTGAAAATTCCCACCTGCTGGGCAAAGTGAGCCCAGACAGTTTTGTCTACCTGTCCTTTCTCCTGAGCAGTAAGCTCCGTGCAATCCTTGCCCCTTTAGCAACCCTCTCACTATTAGGACGTGTCTCAGACTGTCCACCTTTCTTTTGTTCCAGAGAGCCAGATATGGATCCCTGTTTGCCACAAGTGTCTGGATTCTCAGTCTCTCCAGGTATTCTGCTTGTCTTAGCTTTCCAACCCCACTAATCAACAGAGCACCGTGCAATGTTGGTTTGAGCTCCCAGAGCAGATCTTCAGGCCTAGGTGTTCAGCAGTCCCAGAACTCTACTCCCTCCCTGCTCTGTTTCTCTTCCTCCTGCTTGTGAGTTGGGGTGGAGGAAAGGCTTGGGTCCTGCCAGATCATAGCTTTGGTACGTTACACTATTCCGTGAGGTTTGTTCTTTTCCTCAGGTGTATGCAGTCTGGCGCAGCCTTCTTTCCTGTTGCTCTTTCAGGATTTGTTGTATTAATTATATATTCATATTATATGTGGTTTGGGAGGAGGCCTCTGTCTCACCTCTCACACTGCCATCTTTAATCTCTTGCCCAGCAGGAATTCCTTTTTAAAGCCATTATATGAGTTCTTTTGAATTAATGGGGGTTGCAGTTTGTCAGCCCTCCTGAGTCTGGACGCTGCTTCCACATGGCCCTCCAGGTGCACAGGAGGTTCTGTTGTGCTCACATGAGGCATTGATGGGGCCCTGAAATCTCCATTCAGATCACATTAGCCGAGGGCCAGAACTGATGCCCTTGCAGATTGGAAAACCACTGTGGCTGAGCCTGTCTCTTTAGCTCCTGTGGCATTTTTACTGAGAACAGCCTGAAGGGAGAGATGGGAATTGATAAATGTGCTTTGTGTGTTGCTCAAAGGTAAATAAACAAATAGAAATGAAATCAGGGGCGTTGACTTAGTGAGATACTGCTTTGCCTAGAGCTTCAGTGGAATGAGTAGGTTGTGAATGCTGACTCATAGCAGACCCTTTCAGAGCAGAACACAGAGGAATCAAGAACTGAGGAGAGCAATGTTTTCTATCTGATGCCAGGTTTTCAGATCCTAGGAGGCTGAGAGAGGGCAGGGGCGATAGGCAAAGAATATGTCAAATGATTTGAGAGGTTTAACATTTCCTTTCCTATCCCCTGGTGTGTCCTTTCTCCTCTGCCTTGTGCTCACCACCCTCTTTCTGCACATGTGTGATCCTGATTTGGGTGAATTACAAACCCAATGAGCCTCCTCTCACCAGGGCTATCCAAACCCCGGAAGCCAGTGCTGGAGCTGATATTGTCATAGTGCCACAGCTGGGCAAGGCTGGCATCCACATGAGATGCTGCTCCCTCCAAAGCAGAACATGTACGCACAGGCTGAGATGTCTGTGGGGCGTGAAGCTGAGGGGACTGCACACAGCTGATCAGGTAGCATTTCTTGGGACTGCTTGGCCCCACACTATGCCAGGTACAACCTGTAATATAGAATGAGGTAAGAAAAGGAGGTGGAAGGGAAACTCCCACATTCAAATGAGTAAGAGCTGTTGTGGGAGATGGAAAGAGTCCAGAGGAGGGACCTGGGGATGAGCATGAGGCCCTGCCTCCAGCCAGTGAGTATGGCCCTGCAGGGAGCTGGGAGCTTGATCGGCTGACTGCAGTCTGCTTGCAACAGTGGGGTCACTTGCTAAAGGCCCCCCTGAGACAGGAGCACAGCATCCACACTTCATGATGGCCACCTTTGCAAATGACTAGCCTCTCTCTGAAGCTAAAGTCTCTTTAAAGATTTGGGGATTTTCAATCTAAACCTTGGATATATTCCAAACAGATGGTTTTTATTTCATCACCTGCATCTGTGAGGCTCTGGGTATGTAGCTATGGGAACATGCATAAGTATGTCTTTGTGAAGGAAGGGGTTTGACAGGGGTTCCACCCTTCTCTCTGTTTCTAAGTTTGGCAACTTGATGAGGGGTGCAGGGTCTCCCATCTGTTCCTCACCTCTCTGCCAGCCTGATCCTGGAGAAGCAGGGTTGGCAGGCCTCTGAGAGGAGGGTCTTTGCAGGGTGGAAGGGGGGCCAAGCATTCGTTTAAAAAGCAGCTGAGTATGTATTAGACATTGACGACTTGCCCACCTTTCTCATCAGGATTCAGGGCTGGTTCTGACAGTGTAATCAGATCATGTTATATTGAAGTACTCCACTGTGTCCACAAAGGCTAGAGTTCAAAGGTATGGGGATGGGCCACAAACAATTTTGGAAAGATGCATTTGAGGTTCAAACTGCAGTTTGATACATATAGAGATGTAAGCATTTCATTCATGATCACACAAAAGGGAAAATTGTTAAGATACTAAAAGAAAGTCTCTGGGAGAAAAAGATAAGCATCTCATCACCTGTTATCATCTGGGGTCATCAGGTATATTCTTACAGCTCCCTGGACTGAATCATTCAATGGAAGAAAAGTCTTTCTTTCTCTGTCTCTGTCTCTCTGTCTCTCACCCACACCCTGAGACCACTCCACGCACAGAACCATGCACACTGTGGAGCAGGTCTCAGGTGGGAAGTTACAGAAGCATCTGGAAACCAGTTACAACCATGTCTGGACTCAAGTGTGCCTCAGTCTCTCCCTGAGAGGCTGCAAGAGCCCTGAGGACTAAAGGAAGCTGTGTTTTTGACTTAGCTGAGCATTAGCAGGCGCCAGAGGGTCTGATATTGGACATCCTTAGATAAAGAAATTAGAAATTATTTTTGCTTTGACATGGAAAACAAAAACAAAAACCTCCAACACAAGCACAGAAGGAAGCTGCCGCAGATGTGCTCCTTGCTGACGGTGCATTTGCCCTGAGTTTCCCTGAGTTAAATCCTCCGCTGACCCTTTGAAGCTAAATAAGAAGAAAGACACAAAACCTTCTCTCTCTTCTAACTGCAGGTGGATATGTACATGAAAAGCCAAAAACAACCTGACTCTCCCTTTTCAGATGCAAATCTTATTAAATCCCACCCAAAGATGCAGTATTTTCTTTTGTTTTTATTGCTCAAGACCTAAGAATATAGGGTGGTTGTGAATTCTGCTCCTGGGGTTGAGCATTGGCCTCACGTCTTCTTTCTGTCACCTTTTCTCTCTTTCTAGGCAGTTAACGCACCCAAGATTCAATTTCCTCATTTGCAAAATGGGGATAATGACTCCTTTCTTACAGGGTAGTGAGCGTTAAAGCAAACACATCTGTGACATAAGGAGAGTCCTCCATAAAGATGGCGTCAGTGAACCTGCTGGTCATTCGGGCTGCCAGCAACGGGAGGCCAGGGCAAGACAGCCTCCTCCTTCCCGGCCCGCGAGCGAACCTGGATGTTGAGGCAGGATTTCAATGGGGAGCCAGTTCTCCCAGGGAATCAGTGAGCCTCCTTACCTCAAAAAAAGTGGTCAAAATTCCCCAGTATGGACATACAGTAAATTAGAGTTGGTTCCACTGCGGGCCCACTGGGCCCTGGGAGCAGGCTGTCCAGATTGCCTCCCGTCACACGCAGCCACCAGGAAGGCATGTTCTTAGGCCCGCCTTCCCTGCCCCCACCCCGAGCATGGGGCTCCGCTCCAGCGGATATCTATCAAATAGATAACCTTCTTCCCCATGAACATGTTAGCCTGGGGCTCTGCTCCAGCGGATATCTATCAGA
Source organism: Phataginus tricuspis (assembly GCA_029783875.1). Lineage (NCBI taxonomy): Eukaryota > Metazoa > Chordata > Mammalia > Pholidota > Manidae > Phataginus > Phataginus tricuspis. The sequence continues at coordinate 14,173,698 of JAQQAC010004253.1, read as the reverse complement.
TAGATAACCTTCTTCCCCATGAACATGTTAGCCTTGGAGGAGCCCATGCTGGTACTTCCCTTTGTACATTTCATGTGTGAATTTCATCAAACACGTAAGTGGTGCTTGAGAGCAGGGGACATATCTCAGCCATTCCGTCAATTTCCAACCAGCCCCAACCAGATCCCTAACTGCAACTTAACGTATTGTCTAGCTTTTCTCATACATCCCTGGGAGCAAGGTGATAGCATAAGGGTTACAGGGCATAAAAGAATGATAGGCTCTGAAGTTTGTAAGTGGTTTTCCAGGACACTCTCTATACTCCAGGGAGCATTTCAACCATCATCTTAGATGGAGAAAGCAGTTCTGGCTTGTTACAAAACCTCCATTGCCTGGACTTTGATTTGATCACTTCCCATGGCACGTGCTCTAGTGTCTCACCCAGAAAGCCTGGGACTCTGTCAGCACGTACAGCTTCAAAGACCCAGGAATCAAAGGTACAGTGGTTTTTATTTACTTGCATCACGAATCTATAGGTATGAAACCCATTTACTTTAGAGTTAAAGTGTTTTCTTTCAAATGCCCCTTGAGTGCTTTTACATCAATGCAGAAAGTCCATCTGTCCAGCAGACGATGAAGAGAACAGCCCCGCTTTGTCTTCGGAAGTAAGTACATCTTCCTGTTCTGATTCCTCACAGAAAGCTAAATGCCTCTTGAAGACACTGCACAGAATGCGGAAGCAGGAACTGAATCCTGCGGAGAGATGGGATGGTTTTATTGAAAAATATCTACATGTTTTTATGTTTTGCTTCTATGTTTTATAACAATTCCCTTGTAATGGATATTCTTTTCTCGTCTGACATTCTGTGCTCTTCTTTCTTCTGTTTCCCAGACGTCACCAAGTCAGCTGTTTCTGTTCCTCGGAAGCCTGCGGCTGAGCAGAAGCTCGACATTAGATATTTATCATCTCAGGACGTCTCTCCTCAGATAGCTGGCTCTCCACCCCCAGACCTCTTTATCTTATTTTTCCAAACAAGATGAGTTTCTGTCATTGCTGAAAATAATTGACTTGTTTTTTAATATATATCAAGGCCCAGGTTAAGAACTGGACAATGCAATGAATTTATTATTCTCTCTCTCTTCTGTTTATTCTAGTGTGAAATTGTTTCCCAGGTAGTGATTAATTCTGCCAAGACTTTCTGCCCTTGCTGAGTAATTTGCTGTATTGGGGAAGAAAATGCTAACTGCATGGGCCTGCTCTCAGACATGTCATTACAGTTTTGTCAGACATCAGCCCCTCTATTGTCTTCTGTCACTCAACCAAACCCATGGTCCTGTGTTCATTTTCCAAGTCTGATTTTTCTGTGGGAATTACTGGTGCTTGGTCTTCCCAGAAAGAGAGTGAGTGAGGAGGCGGCTGGCTAAGTTGAGAGGGTCTCCTGGAACTGGCATTAGAGGGCTCTCAGGAGTGATGGGAGGTTGGGGTTCAGTGTGCAGAGCATTGCTGTGTGGTCAGCTGTCCCACTACCGGGCCGGCTGTTCTGGAAATAATGGAGAGTGGCCAGCAGAACGTCATGCAATTTGTTGATAGTAGGCCCAACAACCATGGATCCTGACTCTATGGGCAAGGAAGGGGTGTGCTGGGAACAAGAAGCTTGTTTGTGGATGAAGCAGGCATCCCGCATATCTCCCTCTCCCCTTAGGATGAAAGGTGGTAACAGATGGATCCCTCAGAATGATTCCTGCAGGGACTCTGGTAATGGGGATCTTTGGAAAAGCAAAAAGGTGGTGGAAAAGTCTTGCTTACTGACTTGTCGGTGGAGGATACGGCATCACTGCAGGTTAAGGTATCTCAGCCTCAGCACCACTGCCATTTTGGGCTGAATAATCTTTGTTGTGGCTGTTCTGTAGATTTTCAGTACTTAGCAATGTCGTGGACTTCTGTCTACTAGATCACTGACCTCCAGAAGCACCTACACTCCTCCTCAAGTTGTGGCAGTCAAAAATGGCCACAGACATCACCAAAGGTCCTCCGAGGAGGATGTCTGCTTTCCTTGAAACCCACTGCTGTGCCTACGTGAAGATGAACCATGAGCATCTCCCCTTGGAAGGCCCTTCCACAGGCTGTCTAGGGGGCTGCACAGTGTGGGGGAGAAAGTATGGATCTGGCAGTAAGAGCCTTGAAACTGAATCCTGGCTCAGTTGTTAGCTCTGTGACATTGGAATAAAATGACTTAACTGAAGTCAGTTTTCTGGAGAGTGTAATAGTTGTGGAAAAACCAATGAGCTATGGAAGGGTAGGAAAAATGAGAAATGGACTCTCAGTGGGCCCTGCCTCAGGTGGATGCAGTGGGAGGTTCCGGAGGCCGTCCCTGAGCACTGTTGTGTGTGGTGGTCTGCGTGTTGCATGTGGTGACCTCGTCCCTCCCAGGTCTGGGGCTGAGGCTCACGACGGCACCATCGCTGCTTTGATGCACTGACCTCTGTCAGCAGCTGCCCTGCCCTGTCCCTCTCCCATATGGTGCACTTTTCATCCCACGGGCATCTCTGGGTCTGTTTGCCCACGCTGTCCCTGGTGGCCATTCTCTTGGCCTCCTTCCAGATCCTCCTTGTCCTTCTCTGCTTCCCAGGCTTCTGGTGCAGTGTGGGGAGCTTCTCCTGCACCCGCCGTGATTTCACCACGCACTCCTCCCCAGCCTCCAGGGCTATGCTCTGCCCTGGGTTCCCTGCACACCTTGGCCTCTGCATGTTGCCCATACGTTTAATACGTCTACATCACTGACCTCATAGAAGGAAACGGATGCAGAGACAGAGCCACTTGCCTGAAGACTTTCAGGGAGGGAAGAGGACAGTCTGGAGGCACACTGAAGTCCCATGGGGCCAGGGCTCTCGCCCACCACCATGTGAGCACCTCCGAGCCCGGCCCTGTGTGCAGGCCCACTGCCTCCTTTCCAGGGTCAGGCAGATCTGGACCCTGGGTCTTCCTCCTTCCCTGTGAGCTGGCACCTGAGGGTGGGCTCCTCCTCCTTTCTCTCCTCAGGCCCCTGGAGAGCCCAGCACCCCCTTGCAGTGATTCTCTTGTCCGACACCTTCCTTTACCTCAGACGCAAATTCATAGTTGTCTGTGGGGCAGTAGTTCTCTGACCCTCCTGTGCGACTGGCCACATGTAGGGCTTTGAGATGGAGCGGGGGCTGGCAGGGCTGTGGGGGGGCCTACCTCAGTCTTGGCCTTGCGCTGCACCCACGGAGGCCTCCTGCTCACTTTGCAGCTCCTGCTGGTTTGGGAAAAATACTACGAAAGGAGAGCCAAGGTTTCTTCTTTTACAAGACTTGTTAGCTTGGAGGAGTATAAAATTGTAGTGATCAACACTTACTTGGCACTTCACATGCCAGGTACTTTTCCACATTCTTTACATGTATTACATCATTAATCCTCAGGACAGTCCTGCAGGTAGGTATGGTTTTTATGCCCAGAGAGGTAAAGTGACTTGTTCAAGGTCATACATCTTGAAGTCTGGCTTCAAATCTGTTAATCAATAGAATTAATTTCTTCTGGAGGTATGAGACCGGCCCTTGGGCAGCATGGCACCTTCCACTGGAAGGATGTGCACTGCGGTGTGAAAAAAAAAACAAATTTATCATTCAGAAGACACTTTGACTGTATTCTAGATTTATTTTTGTCATCAAATTTGCTTTCCCAATGGAATTATGCCTACATAAATATTAAATAAATTTGCATTCCTTGAGCACTCAATAACAATGGTGTGTGTGTGTGTATGTGTGTCTTTCAGTGGGAACTGGGTGAGTTGAGCTTATAGGAAACGAGCAGGAACAGTGAGGCAGGGAGAAGCTGGACGGTGTTGTGAACCGGTGTAGCTGAGCCATAACGTGAGTTCTTCCTGGTGACTCATCAACCCTCAGGCTCGGCTTCGGAGAGAAGTAGTGGAGCACGCTGGGCGCTGGGCGCTGGGCGCTGGGCGTGAGCGCAGCCTGAGCCCTCTGTTACATTCTGTAGCACAGCCTGGCTTCCTTCCTCATAGTTTACCCTGCCTTTAAAGACCAGATGGCATGTGCTTGTGTGTTTGCATGTGCTGGGCACGTCAGAGCCCCTTCTCAGGGTGACAGGGACCAGACAATGCAAATCCCCTCACTGCACTCTGACTCTCTACAGCCTTAATCAAATGGTGATAAAATCACACATGCCTGACAGGTTGGTCCTGAAGATGACATGATGGAAGACGTGTAAATCCTGCCACCCTATGGTGGGGATGTTATTTCCTCTGTGGAGCCTTTGGTGGTGCTGGTGATTACGACCCAGCTCCTTTCTAAAATGAGTGTTCTTAAGGCTTTCAAAGAACTCGTTGCTGCCGGTTCGCCAAACCACCGCCCTCCCTGGCCACATGCTGACCCGTGTCACCTCTGACCCTGAGGACTGAGACTTGCCTTCCAAGTTCAACACCTGAACCATCTCCCCATTTCAGATCAGCCTCTAAAGGGGGGATGGTTGCACAGCTACAGTGTCAATCCTCAGAGGCTTGTTCTACTGATGCCGGGGTTCTTGTTCATGTAGTCAATGACCTTTGCAAACATTCAAAGCAGGAGAGCAAGTGAGGCTTTTATTTAGAGATAAAGCGAGAGGACAGAGCTCCCGGCTCATGACAGGCAGGGACAAGAGAGTCCCGGGGTGGTGCGTTGTCTAGGGGTTTTATAGGTGCTTGAGAGACAAAGCGCTAGGGACGTACACGTGCTAGGTGGTCCCAAAATGTTTATCTTTGAAGAGACATTAAGTTTCTTATTAACTTTCCTGGTTATTTACAAGAAATTCACTGCTCTAATTTCCTCCCAGGATAGCAGCTTCCTGGTCTGGGAGCTTATCACTCAAGGCTGCCTGCTCTGCTCCAAAGGTGGGCTGAGTTATTGTCTGTTTGTTAAAGAGTATGTTAAGAAACTTACTTTTTAACAAATCGGGTTTTAAAATGCAATGTTATTTTCAAGATAGAATCCTTCTGGTTTGTTTTGGGCTTGCTTGTTAAATTGCCCAGGTGGCAAATCACTTGACTAGGGCTGGGGGAGGAAAAGCAGCGCCTGGGTGAAGTCAGGAAAACAAGCCGGGCCCCCAGCAGGACAAAGCCCATCTCACAGTGGACTATCTTGCTTGTTTTTCCCAGAGGCCCTCCCCCTACTCTGTCTAAGCCCAGGGTCCCTGTCTCACTACTATTCCCAGACTTTGAAATACCAGAGTAGGATAAGGATATTGGTCCTCTTCACAGCTAAAGAGATCGTCCTTGCCCGGAAAGCACTGCAAACATTGCTGGAGAATGCCGAGTCCCCTGAGGGCAGGAGGGAAGTCACGGCCCCCAGGAGCAGAAAGCCCTGGACTTGATGCCTACTCCACCAGTAAGTCCTGTGTGACCTGAGGCTGGGGTTCAACCTCTCTGAGCCTCTAACCTCTCTCAGGTCCTCACGGCCATTGTCATCGTCACTATCATTTGGAAGCTACTTGGGCCAGGAGTAAGGTTACGAGATCTGATGACAGAAAGGAACCACTAGTTTCACAAAGTTCTGAACATGGTCCAGACTTTAGGCAGCACTCGGTTCTGATAACAGCGTCAGCCGGCATGAAAACCTCACAGGGCAGGTATTACCTCCATCAGAGGTGGGGAAGCGAGCAAGCTTGCTTACAGGTAGTGAGTGGTTGAACCAGCGGAAATCCCCTCCTGTGGACTGTGATGTATGCTCAGCCAAGTATAAGATATTCTCTCTAAAGCATCTGCTTTCCTTCGACAGGTATATGAACACTTTCTTGGCGTCTACTCAAGGGACAGGTGACGGAGTGAAGGGGGAAGCCCGACGGCAAGGCTCTCAGCAGTGCCAGCAGACAGTGAGGGCTTCCCAGGGGGACACTGCAATTCTTTCCATTCAGTCAAAGGCCCCCCAGACTTGGGGCCTTCAGGCCTCACCCATATCAGTCTTATCTCTGAGACACTGGATTCACTGAGTCCCAAAGATCCGTTACATATGATGTTTCAAGTATGTTTACACAAAAATGTGCTATTTCCAATGACAGGTGCTGGGCAAAGATATATATGACAACATGTGGTCAGTCTGTGACTATCTACTGACAGTGCTACATGCCGACACCACAAGGGGATGTGGGGGTATCCGGGGGCGCAAAGCAGTGTCCCCGCCTCGTGGAGCCCACATGCTCATTCAGGCTGGTGGCAGTTGCCTGTGTCTGTGAAGGTTGGCCCCCCACTCCTGCCACCATCCCTCCTCCTAAATTTGACACTTTGCCTTCACACCGTACCACTCACCCTGCTTTGTGTGAATTGTTTTATCTTCTCATTGTCCACCCTCTGAATTTTTACATAACAGGAATATGCTGGGCACAGCAAAATTAGAAATTCCCATATGTTTTTTCTCCTCTGTTCCCTTGAGTCTAATTAAAAGTTGGAGCAGGAGGCTTGGTGTCAGGCTAAGGCCCTGCAATGCGGCAGCAAACCCGCTCCCTCCCCCCCAGGCTCCCCTCAAGCCAGAGCTGCTCCAAATGTGCCCCTATCTCTTCTTTCTCCTTCCCTCCCTTTTCTTCCCACATGTCCTCTCCCTTCCCCAGCCCAGGGTGGGAACCTCTCCCCCTCTTCCTGGTTCCAGTTTCCTGTGGGCACAGCTGGGTATGTATAGATTGAATTGTAAGCATTAAATAATGAGGAGTTGTGGAGAATCTGCAAACTAGATGCCACATGCTTTGCACAGAGTCATTCAAGTTCTCTGCACTTGTGATACCATATACCACATTTGGAGCCCAGGTCTGCGTAGAGCACACCATTTTGCAGTACCTAGGGGTAAGTTCCCTGGTTTGATGCGAAGAAAACAGAACTCCTGAGGTGAGGCCAATGCTGGAACCGAGGGCTGGTGTCTACCTTTCCACTGGGTGTGATAAAGTATACCTGAAGGGCTTGAGGAAGTTTGAACCTCTTCTTAAAGGGAAAAGGTTTCTCTTTTTGAATGGAAGATGTTTCTCTCACTCCAAATTTAGCTTCTGGTTTATGTGATTATAAAGTAGTCACACCAAAGATAAGTGAGGTAGACAGACACACACAGACACTCACACACATTCACACATACCAGCAAGAATAACCATGGAAGGGAATGTGATGGTTTTTATCAAATCACTGTGGTTTCATCAAAGTCCCTGTGGCCGCCACTGGCTCCTATGCCTTTGGCTGCCTTCAGTGGCTCTCACAGCCGTTCCCCAGAGTCCCCTTCATCTCCACTTCTCAGCACCAGGGCCAGCACACCCTGTCGTTTCCAGACCTAGAGGAGGTGTGTGGTGCCTGCTGGTCACCTCACAATGGGAACGAGACTGCACTGGGCGTGCGATTTACTCTGTAAGAGGTCAGCAAAGGTGGTGACAGAGGATGGAAGAAAATAATTAAGAAGCGAGAAATAAGGCAAAAGGGGGAACCTGGAGAAAAAGACAGACAGGAAGACAACTCCCTCCTGTGGAGAGAATCAGAGGAGGGAGAGAGGAAGAAGAAATGTACAATAGCCACAAGAAAGAGTGGTAAGCAGGGTAGGCAGATGCACACACGGACTCACACAGACACACTCACACCCACTCACACTCTCTCACACACAGCAGCAGCAGCAAGAACTAAGCAGGGAAGGGAATGTGATGGTTCTTATCGAATTACTGCGGCTTTTGATATGCGCCATGTGCTGTTATTACCAGCAAGAAAAGCAGGGTATTCTCTTCTCATGACTAGATAATTTCACACATAGCAAGACCCTGAAAATCAACTCAGCAGGCCCCACTCCCTCACTTCTTTCCACTGAATTATTTAAAGTAAATAAATCAATAATGGAGTTCATTTACGGTGGCTGTACTATTTCCTCATCCCCTGCCCTCATTTTTCCTGGGAGAGCCCCAGAGATCTGACTTTAGGATATGTGTTTGTTTTCTGTTTTCTTCTTTTTCCGTTATTTTTACTTATTTGGTTTTTGGGTCTGTCTGTTCTCGCTTACTCGATCTGCTGGCGTCGAGATGAAGTGCCTGATGCAGGAGAGTGGGAACTGGCACAGACGTTTTCCGGGCTGGACAGGCCACCTCACTTATATAACTTAGCAGATCTCGGTGAGCTAGAATTAGCGGGGGGGGGGGGGGGGAAGCACAAAAAGTGGTAGGAATGTAACCGCTGGTCAATCAGGACATAGGCTCTGGCTATGAAAATCTGGGCAACAGCCACTGAGAACCAGCCTGGGCAGGGAGCCTCCCTGCCTCCTGGGCACAGTGACAGCGTCGTTTGCTGGCCAAAACCACGTTTACTCTCCTGTCCCAGAGCCCTGAGGCCAGCAAGTGTTCTGCTGCAAGTATTCTTCTAGGGAGCACCTCCACATCTGTTATCTCCTTTCTACATTATGACTGTTTTATGCATCAAAGTATGGATGCTTTTCCAGTTTGTACATGGCAGCTGGTACATGGCAGAAGTTCAAGATCTGGTGACAGCTTGCTGACGTGCATGACTGATTTTTAAAGAGATTGAAGGAAAAAAAAAGAAAACCTCCTTAATATCATGAATTCAGTTATCATTGGTGGTGGTTGTGAGCTCCGTCCGCAAGCTCAGCATTTCTGTTCCCCACTGTGAAGCTGATGCAAACCCCATGAGGTGAATTTGGGCTTCCTTCAGTGCTCAACCCACGGGACTGCAGGACGGTGATTTGGGTGCCTGGAACCATCAGAGCTATGAGCACGCCCCGGCCGCGGGGCTGGTTATTAGCGGGTCTCCAGGAGGATCCCTGTACCTGAAGGATGACACGTAGAGAGAACGGAGGCCAAGCAAATTGTCAAAGCTTCGTTTATTTTTAGAAAAGGCAGGGGATATATAGCATTTGAAGGGGCGTGGTAGGGAGTGGCTTCTTCTGGTTGGTTGCTCATTATGATAATGAGGCAACCTACAAAGTCCAATCACACACCGAGTTGTGCACATGCACAGTTGTCACTGATGTGAGCAACTGACCTGATTGAGAACACCTGGCAGGAAGCTGTGGCGGGAAAATGGCAAAGAAGAAGTAAACAACAAGATGGAGTCTTAAAAACAAAATGGAGTCCCATTGTTCTAGTGTAAATCTATTCTATATGCTGACTATAAAGGTTAGGTTAGTTTCCCAAGCAACGAAGCATAGAATACAGAATGAAGCTGGGTTGGGCTAAGATCTTTAAGTTCTCTGTGCCTGTGCAAAGTCCAAGGTGGTCACCAACAAGCACGGGGCGTCCCCCTCACTGTCCTCGACACACTTGTTCCTATGATCTCCAGGTGCCCTCTGGGGCTGGGGTGTATGCTCACTTCTAATCATCTTTCTCTTTAAAGCAACTAAGGCCTGGAAAGGGGTTGGGGGCTGGCGCTGGAGGCGGAGGAAGAGGACAGGCCTGAACCAGTGAGTACACTTTCGGTTCTGAGTGGCCCAGAGGGGGCTCATGGCTCCTGGACTTAGGGGAAGCATCATTGTGGAAAGCACCCGTGTTGGCTTTGGGGATGTCTTCACTCAGCAGCCACATGGCTTTCTGATCCCCACAAGCTTGACTAGCTTCGTGGTGGCTTCAAATAGAGCCCACCTGAACCTGGGGTACCTGCTGTCCTGCTATGATGATATCATTCCTGTGTGTGTATGTATCCTGCTTTTAACATAAGTGACGGGAAGTTCCCTAGGGCACCAGGGCTGGCCTGTACTAGTTTATCTAGATTCCGTATGTCAGTTTCTCGTTCTCCACCTTTCTCCCCTTTGTCAGCTCTAAGAGTCCTGATACTAGCCAGGGTTTCATCTTGCTTTCCAGCAGGAGTTTGTGTGTTTCGGGGATATATTAGAGGTCCAGTGGCTCCTCTCCGCGGCCAGGCCCACTGGGCACGGGAGAGAAAGGGCGGACTCCCGGCTACGTCCCTGAAGGGGTCTGCTGGCGGCAGGGATGGTGGAGAGGCGGCCCAGCTACTGCGCTCTTGTTCACACCCACTCCCCATCTCCCCAAAGACCCCAGGCTTCTACGGTTTGGCTCTGTTTCAGTTGCAGCCTTCCCTCCTTTCACACTTGGGGAAGATGTGTGTGTCTGGACCTGTTCACACTCGGGGAAGATGTGCGTGTCTGGACCTGTTCACACTCGGGGAAGATGTGTGTGTCTGGACCTGCTCACCCTCGGGGAAGATGTGTGTGTCTGGACCTGTTCTCCGAAGGGGCGAGCCACCTGGCACCCAGGATGAAGTTGGCACTAGGGGTTAAGATGGGCACACCAGTGCTCGCTGCCAGGCTGGTGAGGGCATCCCCCAGTGTAGGGAGAGTCAGCACGACCACCGCGCTGGCCAGGCAGCTGCTGCTGAACCACGTGAACCTCATGCTGTTGCCCGGTGTGCAGCGAGCGCCCCGATTCCTCATCCGCAGGCAGTAACGCAAAGGCCACTGAGTGCCTGGCTAGGCGGACCGTCTAGCGACCATTTTGCTCCTGGTGCCTGTGGAATCCCTTAGCCCTGTCAGCCGACCCTAGAGGCCCTCACGCTTCCTCTCTCAGAAAGCCACGTTTGGGTCAACAGCCATTCTCTCCACAGCTGCCAAGAGCTGTATAGGTTTGAAATTAATCTATTTGCAAACTAAAAAGGTAATTTGTCCCAGTTTAAAGAATGATGCTGGAAGGCACAAGACTCTGGGTCAGCGACAGAGGACAGGCTGTTACTCGTAGCAATAACAGTAACCAGAATATCAGCATTTTAGTGCCAGTTCCCTTCAGGGTGATGACACTGGGGCCAGATAACATTGCACATCCCATAGACTGGGTCACAAAGGAGGGGCCCTGAGCTCAGAAAAACTGAATCTCCCATAAGAGGGATGCTTGCCTTTTGTTCCAGAAGGAGACACGGTCTTCAGGCATGCCCTCTGCTCTGGAAGGTGACACATGGTTTTATCATTCAAGGGTGTTTGCTGCACTAACATCCTTGAGATTTTTCTGGAACAAATGCTGGTCAGTACTTCTCTTGTCATAGTGCAGGCATGCTGGAGATCCTTGACGAAATGTCTGCCTGCTGACTTACAACCCTTCACTCCGCGTGACTTCTGATTTCTGCTTGTGCTGTATCCCCACGCTCTGTGTAAAGCAGGGGAGTACCCTCAGGGGAAAACTGGATCAACAGGGTCTCACCCAGCGTAATTCCTTCTTCCACTGGTCGTAACTGCTGTAGTTGCTGTCTGCTCTGCAACACTCTGCAGTGACTTCCCGTGTGTGTGCACGCACGCGCTGCTGAGCTTCTGGCTGTTTGGGCAGGACGGTTCATATGACACAGCTTGCTCTGCCATTACCTGCAGCTCTACTCTAACAGGATCTGATTTTCCATTTTCCATTTTCTTTTGTTAATGGTCAGTCCCTTTTGTGTTCTATCCAAGAAACTTGCCTACTTCAAGGTCATGAAAATATCTCCTATGTTTGTCTCTGCAATCATTTGATTTCTGTCATTTTCCTCCTGGACCACCATGGAAGCCGTGCAGATGGTAGCTGGAGGGGTGAAGCTAGGGGAGGAGGGAAGTGGTGCCTTCCCACTATGGGCTTTTTCATTTAGGAACAAATAGCAGAAGTCTCCCTCCTGGCCTCCCCACCCTCATGATTTCCTAAACGCATGTGCTTTTCCAAAACGACTACTCCAAAGTCATGCTGTCAAACCCTACACACCTCCTGGACCATCATGGGCAGCCAGCAGACAGGCCTCGCCGTCAGCGGGCAGATGAACAGCTCTGTGCTGCCTGGCATTCTGATCTGCTCCCTGAGGATCGGATCCCGCCGTCCCCCCGGGTGCTGTGGACACACCCCTGTGACCCGAGACACTTCTAGGTTTCTGTCTCACTCCTTTCTCCCCTTCAGGAGCACGTAATTGGATGGTTATAACTGATCTGAACACCTACTTCAAATGCAGATGAACTCGTCCCAGGAACACTGGCACATTTTAGCAAGTAATTAGCCATTTTAATAGCTGATTCTCCCCTCTTAAAGTTTTGTGTGTTTGAAGGAGACTGACAGACTGGAACCAGCCTCAATGGAAGTGAGTTGTTCCTTTCTCTTAGAAGCAATTTGCATCTTTCTGGGCACTGAGTACTCATATTTCAATCCCCTCTATAGACTTCTTCCTCTAAAATCTTTGATTTACCCTGGCTGGCACTGTGACACTTACCTGGCTGGTCATCGGATCCCTTCTGACCCAGAACAGTCAGCCTGGGAAGGTGTGCAGGCTGCGGGTGCCCGCTGCCCCCAGGAGTTACAGAAAGTCACTATGAAACTGCCGGGGATGCAACAAGGCGGGCCACGGAGTCAGCACGGGACTCGAAGGGTCCCTCATTGCCCTGCCACAAGGCACGTACCCGTAATTGACGGTGGCCATTTTTGTTGGTGTTATGGTTGTAGTTATTATTGTGTTGTCAGCCAGGCATGACTCAGAACCACATAGAGTTGGAGTTAGAAAGCCTGGGTTCCAATCCTGAGTTTTCCTCTATGACCTTCACTTTCTTCTTAAGCAGGATTCAGAAACAACTGCTTTTGCAAGATTATTATGAAATATATTACCAAGTAGTTTATGAGATTATGTTAAGTGTTCAACGATGTGTGTGGCACTTTGCAAGCCGGTTTTCCAGAATTCCCTTAAGAGCGAGCAATTCATTCTTATTATAGGATAATATAAGACAGGCATGACCAGTTAATAACAGGGAAGACCAACCCCTTATCCCAAGAATCTCTTTGCTGTTGAAATTGTTAAAAAAACAATTCAACTGAATAAGTTTTGAAGATCTTATTGGCTTTATTCAATCATTCATGAATCAGGCAGCGTCCCCTCTAGCAAATAGAAAAGAGCTCTGAGGAGCTGCACAAAATAAGAATTGTACAGGTAGAAGGAGGTGGGATAAGGAAGTTATACTAGCAAAGAACTGATAGTTTGTGACAAGGTCACCTTTTACAGGATGGCAGGGGTCTGTCGTGTGCATTGCCTCACCAGTGCTGACCAGGTATTTCCAGACTGGTTTAAGATTCCATTCCTGGGGGAGGCTGAAACTAATTAAGTCTCAATTTGGTGACACAGAGCCTAGCACAAGTGACTCTATTTTGTCTATTGTCTCTTTTCTAACAATTCTCCCCTTTTAATCAGGCTGTTAGTTTAACCGAGAGATGTGATCCAGATTTGAGGCATTAGCCACTCCCAGCTACTACTCTGAAGTGCAGTTTATGCTGGTCCTCTGTGTGTATTCACAAAAAAGGTCATGCCTTTTTGCCGAATCCCTGTGGTATTCACAGACCACAGCTTCAGGTTCACATTTTTAGAGTCAGGCATTCTCTTCATGCCTTTTCTGACGTTCCAGTCTTAGGGATGCCCTGATGTTCTTTCTGATGTTACAACCGTTTGATTGGTGGGTATTGGCTGAGACATACGTTTAGAGCTTTTGAGAGAATACAACACACCAGGGAAATTACTATTAGTATGAGCAGGATAATTCCCAATGTCCAGGAATCATGGTCCCCAAGACCCAGTCTAATCAACATCCAATGCATCACAGAAAGAACCCACTGAAGGAGCAAATATTTAGGGGCTTGCTCAGTGATCTCGTATAGCTGAGTCTCAGCTTCCTCAGAAGTAGCAATCCAGGTGTAGCAGGTGATATTGGCTAAAAGGTAATCAGAGGCTGTCCTATTATCCAGACCAACTTTGGCCAGAAAGTGTTTTCATTTTGTTTTGTTTTGCTTGGCAGCTACCTCTTTAGCAGCATATTCTGCAATACCATAAAGAGTTAAGGAGAGTTTCCTGATTATGGCCTCATTTGAATTCACTCCTGATGAAGGAAGTAAGGGTCCAAAAAAGGGGGATAATCCTGAATCATGAAAATACTTCTGGTATGTCCTTTCTAACTTGACAATGTAAATTCAGGGCAGTCTATCTACCAATGTGGTATCCCAGTCTGTTTTTGAATTGTTAGGGGCACAGTTAGATAACCTAAAAGGCATTTCCCAGCTGTGCACCAGACATCTAGGCATTCATAGGCCCAAGGAGAGTGATAACTACCACAAAGATAAATCTTGTTGGAATAGAAACCACACCCACTAAGGTGGCACTGTTAATGGAGTCATTCACAAGGATTATTGTATTTTCCTATTCAAGCCAGAGGTCAGTTAGGTTTTCAGTGCATTCATGAAGTACATTTCCTAGCCTGAAATAAAAAGTTATTCTAAATCCCTTGCACTGGTGATATTTTTTTTATGATTGGGGGCTGATCTGATTTAGATAATTATAAGAATGCGGAAGTGTAAAACATGCAGTGATTTGCATAGGTATTTGTGTCTAATTGAGCAGGTATAGTTATAATCTGAGAAAGGTAAAAATCAGGTACTTCATATTCTGGCCATAAAAATTGGCCATAAAAGTCTGGCCATAAAAGTGCCTAAGGTGGGTTATTTGTCACATATGGGGACATTGGAAATTAAAGAGAAACTGGTCACAGGGAGGACCAGGGGGTTCTGGCATCACAGACAGATCAGAGTTTTTTATGACACGTCAGCAGTCTGAAAGTTTACTCCCCTTAGCAATGGCCTGGGAGATACAGTGATGGTGCTATCTTTCTGGGCCAATGCCAGGCTAAAGGGAAGAAAAGGAAGAAGAAAGGGTTTTGTGTTTAGTTAAAGTATGGAGTCTTGATCCAGTGTCTTGGGAGAAAGCAGTCTACTTTGATGTCAGCTATTTCTCTTCCTAGTCAACTTGATTTTGAGGTCTCCAGCATTTGCATAGGACCAAATATCTGGTGGAGCTTTCTTCAGTTGTGAAATATGCACACATAGTTTTGACACCTTATAATTTGGCAATGGTCAGTGGTCATGAGTTTTTGGTGAGGTCCTTTCCATGAGTCTCACTTGTGCAAAAGCGTCAGAGGAAAACAATGATTGTAAATTTAAAAAAAGACTTGAAAATATCTAAAGTTAAAGATCTGATGAGAGTTCATTTGAATAGAATTGACAAGGAAATTTATTTCTGGTTTAAGATAATAACTAGAATTATGACTGATGACATTATACCAGAACATATCAGATCTCCAGGAATTTCATAATGGCCAGGCTGAGAAGCAAGGGGGCTTTCTGATTCCAGCCCAGCCCTAGCAACAAGTCCCAAACAACCAGGCAGCTTCCTTCTTTCCAATGCTTAAAATCCCCCAGACACCACCACCTAAACGGCTTCCTCCATTGGAGACCCTCCCACTAAGATAAGCGGGAGTCCTCTTCTTTTCACTCCCCATTAAAGACTTTGTTGGTTGTTCTGTACTCCTGTCTGTTGGTTTCATTCCTCATCGCCTCCAAGACACAGTCCTGGGAAAAACAGCATCTCAGCCTATAATAATACCATTTCTGGAACACTTGTAACATATACCTACACAAACACAACAAAGAGAAGGCTTAGTATTATTTCTTATTTGACAATGCTTCCCATGTAATTTAACATATCAAATAAGTCTAATTAGTTTAGCATTTCTCTTTTTATAGAGAGAGAACAAATCTTTTGAGATGTTCCAAGGACCCTCTAGAAAATCATCAAATTAGTTTGAGGTCAAAAAGACTTCATTTAGAATTGTATTTGGGAAGTTTGTCAAAAAGTATCAAAGGTTTTAGACATTTGACTGAAAGGATCACAAATAATTATGAAACAATACTCAATTATCTATTTATTCATAGTGACAAAGATTTGCAGGCAAATGCAGAAAGTTAAACAGTTACAAAAAAGAACATCTTAGCTTTCAACAAAAAAGATCCAGCCCTCTCAAACAAAGGCTGATAAAGACATGAAACACACCACTGGGGGACACATGGACTGGGTACAACACCCGGTATTCAGAGGGAAAAGGACTAGATGGCTGTGGGGATCAAATGAGAAGGATTTCATATCATGGAGGACATTATGTCCCCTATAAACATAAGACAAAAACATTAAAATACAGAACACAGAGATCCCGTTGTCCTGTTTTCAAACAGGTACAAGGATATGTGTAATAACAAGATGCTTTAGGTCTGTTTAATTCCACACCCTCAAATGGGAAAACCACCTTAGTCATGGGGGTGAGTGAGCATGGAATTCTTTACTGCCAGCTCTGGTAATGATGGTTTTTCCAAAGAAATATGCCTTTGGGAAGAAATAGAATCGTAACAAAGACATTACTGCTCTGGACATCTATAAGAGGGTGGTAAGCCCTGTACCCAGTGGACCCTGCAGCAGGGTGCAGACAGGGAAGGACAGTGGGGGTTAAATGCTCTGCAAAGGAGTGGCTTCTGGGCAGAGGGACCAAGTGGCATCCATTATGGGTCCCCTGTACCCTCATTTTCAGGCTGGACAGCCTGTCTTTAAAGTCTCATTTGCTTATAATCTTCCTTCTTAGTTGATAGAATTTTTAAAGGCCAGGACATCTGCAAATATCTAGTTTCTGAAATAAAAATAGTCTTCAATTCCCACTCTTCTTGGAGACATGTTGTCCTGCTCCCCACCCTCCCCCCAAAAATCCAACGATGCAAAGCTGGCTGTGCTTCCTATAGGACATATGGCTCATTACTGAGTGTGGAGAGAAGATGGTCTGGAGATGGATCCAAATAAACATCAAATAAACTTGGTGGCCTCAGAGGCCTTGAGACAGCAGCAGCCGGCAGAGGAGGCGTCTCCATCACACAGTGTCCTGATGGTGGCCTTAGTTTCACACAAGAACAGGCTTTGACCACATGCAAATGCTGCTAACTTTCTTCCCAGAGCACTATTAGTTATATATTTTTTCCTTTTCAAGGCAGAGTTTCAGGCAAATGGCACAGCCTATGTTTTCAAGGTGAACAGATCTCCCTGGATTTTTCTTCCTGTGCTGCCTCTCCTTCCAGAACAGTCTCAGACCCCTTTAGGGTGTCCTGAGAGAGCTGGGGTCCAAGGTGGCAGTCTGGTGCAACGCCTTTAGGGCACCCCTGTTCAGTCGAAAGAGGCCAGGGGCATGGACACAGACCAAGACGGGTGGGGTGGACAAGGAGGAGGAGAGGATGGGGCTGGGGGGGAGGACACATGGCTGAGGACAGAGCACACAGGGACAGAGAGAAAGGGGAAGGGACAGAAGACAGTGTGTGCAGGGAGGCGGGGAGCCCCAAACAGGGTCTCAGCGAGAGAAGCCAAAGCAGAAAGTGAGAATAAACATGGATCCAGGAGATGGGGATGAAAAAGACACATGCGAGTCTGAGAAAGGGAAGGAGGGCAGTGGGAACAGAGGGAGCGGTCCTATAGGGAGGCAGACTGCATCTGCTGAGCAGAGGGGAAGGAACAGGCCCTCTGTCCCTGGAGTCCCCACCTTGCCACCAGCTCAGAGGCAGCAAGGCCGGGTTAGATGGTCGAGGTGAAAACAGGTAGAACGT
The DNA here is from genome assembly GCA_029783875.1 of Phataginus tricuspis. Taxonomy (NCBI): domain Eukaryota; kingdom Metazoa; phylum Chordata; class Mammalia; order Pholidota; family Manidae; genus Phataginus; species Phataginus tricuspis. The sequence goes on along the minus strand of JAQQAC010004253.1, from coordinate 14,156,288 downwards.
CCCCTCCTTGCTGCTCCAGGGCAGCTGCAGGCTCTCAGGACGGCGTGCTGTACCCTCCTGCAGTGTGTGGGCTCTCACCGATGGCGCCCTCACTGCCAGGGCTCAGGAGAGGGCAAGGGGGCCTGGGGGCAGGGCTGCAGGGGCACAGAGGAGAGGCAGGCGGATCCCTTGTGCAGCAAAAGGCTGCAAGACCTCAGTGCCAGTCACAGGCAAGTTAGACTAAAGGCCCACCAGCAATGAGGGCAGGGCAGATGCAGGTCTTCCTCTGCCCCCTGCACCCCTGCTTGGAATCCCAGCGGTCCCCCTCGCTGCCTCCTCACTTCCCAAGGAAGGCCACAATCTGGACCTTCCCTCTGAAGAACCTCCAAAGGGTGTGCCTACCCCCAGGCACACCCCAGCCCAGCCCTGCCTAGGGGAGAGGGGCTGGGAGTCTGGCTGCTGAAAAGGCCACTTCATTCCCGACCAGTAAGACCTGCTGTTAGAATCACAGAAGCACGGATTTGGGAGCGAAAGTGTAACCACACAGGGAGCCCCTGAGGAGGCCCTCAGAGTCCTCATTAACAAGGAGAAGGAGCCTGTGTTCCCTCCGTGATGACCCAGAGGGTGGGAATTAGACCAACTAGAGATCAAAGAAATGGGAGTTTGCAAATGAAGGTAGAGTAGAGTAAACACACAGGAGCCCTGCTCCCCCTCAAGGCCATAGGCACACCCTGGAGTCCTGTACCCTTCAGGGGTTTTACCGGAGCCCTCATCACATGGGCCATTTCCTGACCATGAGCATGTAGACCCCAGACTCGGGGGAACCAGAATGCTTACGATTGAGAACCCTGAAACAATCCCCTGTCACCTCACCACCGACGAACCAGAAAATGGACACAAGCTGATTACACACATTAAAACTCTTTTTCATAAGCTTGCCCTTAAAAACCCCTGCTAGTAACCCTACGGGGAGTCGGGACCTTGGGTATTAGCCACGGTTCTCCTTGCTTGGCACCTGCAGTAAATGTCCACTGTCTTTCACTCCGTCCTGATGGCAGTGTTTGGCTTTGCTGTGGACCAGGTGAGCAGACCCGGGTTTGTTTGGTTTGGTGGCAAAAGGAACCCCAGGGGTCAACTCCCCCTGGATTTAGAGTCTGAAGACCCACAGTCAGGTCTACTTCCTGCCCCGCCAGTGGGATGCCTTGGGCCACAACACAGGCCCGTCTGAGCCTCAGTGTCTCCACCTAGAGAGTGGGAGTGAAGGGTGCCTTGGAGGTGTGTGCTGAGCACGCGGGCGGCTGCACGCCCAGGTCACCTGAGGCACCTGGTGTGGCAGGTGACTGGTGCGCACATGCTTTGGTCGCACTGTCCCTAAAGAACCTGGTGACCACATGGCCATGTGGTTCTCATGGAGGGGACCTCAGCAGTGCTGAAGTGTTCATGCAGCTACCGCATGGCTTGGTCACATGAATCACTGCGAGCCCCGAGGGGCACTGAGAGGAATCACGTGCTCAGACTCTGGAGGTAGGGTCCTTCCCCGGCCTTGAACAAGTCCACACAGTGACATATGTGGCTGTTTCTTCCCGTGAATGCTATGTGGTTCATAGAAAATCTCTAATCATATTAAGGCCCTGCTTCCTGTTTTCCTTTCAGCCTTAGCCCTCGCTGGGAAGCGGCTGCACCGCAGTGTGATGTATTTCCCTCCCTCAGCACCCTGTGTCAGTGCTGCATGATGTGAAAACTCTCATTTCTTATTTACCATGTGCTGGTTGCGTCATTTGTCAATTTCAGTTAATTTTTTAGACTATCCCTATCTAGTCCTAAAGCTGCACAGACATGTACTGTGCCGTCTTCATTCTCAACAGAAGGAAGGGCTGCTCTTCTCACATGGGAAGCAGGCGCTTTGGTCACCAGCACAGAATTCCCCGTGCATTCAATAATCATTGAGCAAATTCCCATTGAGAGCTGTTCACTCCTTGCCAGGCTCCGTGCAAGGTGCTTGAAAGGGATGCGAACTCAATAGCCCAATCAGGTTTATTGGTAAACCTGAGAGAGACCCCTCTGTCCTGGCCAGCAGAATAAAGGAAAACGGTCTCTAACGGGTCAAGAGGCTTTTTATGGCCAGGGTTTTGGTGAGCTCTTTGAGGGGACGGGTCAGGGGAAAGGTGGGCTTGTGGCGTGCTGACGTGTCCTCAGGAGAAGGCTTGTAGTCTAGGTAAGGTGACACTTAAGTCTCTCTGAGATGGTCGGTGGGCTTATTCGAAAGGTGGTACTCGGACCGGGATTCTATCAGTGCTGAGTGTGCAAAGATGAGCGAGATTGTCCCCCCCCTTGAGGAGCTCATAGTGCAGCCAGGAGACAGAGATGTAAGCAGTTCACAAATACGCACAGAATAAGTGCTTCCACAGCAGAAGCAAGCAGGAACTGGGAGGCCAGGGAAAGGCGTAGGTAGTTGTAAGCTCCTCATGGGCTGGGTGAAGGGTCAGGAAAGCTTTGTGAAAGAGAACTTGAATTCTCAATGTAGGAGAAAAGCTTGCTAAAGGAAGAAAAATGAGGGAGCAAAAAGCCTCTGTGCCAGGGAAGAAATTCCTCTGGCAGATGTTTCCTGAGCACTTACCCTGTGCTTTGGGCCATGACAGCACTAGAGCGGACATGTCAGTCAGGCGCAGGGAGTACCCTCGACTGGGAGGACCGCAGCCTGTGGAAGCGATGGAGGAAGCTTCAGGGGCTGTGTATAAACAGAGCGATGCAGATCTGCAGGACGGGGGTCTCACTGAGGAGGGACATCTGGTGAGTTCTGGTAGATGAGAGAAGTTGGCCAGGAGGGAAGAGAAGGAATTTCTTGTATAAGGACCAAGACATTAAGGGTGAAGATATTGAAGGTAAGTGCAGCTGCAAAAGATCTCAAACAGAAGGGAAAGTGAAAGCCAGATCAGTAAAGCACTGGGTAGAAGGAGCTTTGGACGCACTGCCTTTGAGGGGCCCTGGGCCCCGGAGGGCCATGCCCACACTCAGCTCTTCGTCTGTCCCACACATCTTCGCTCATCTGGTTCTCCAGCAGCTCCCTGGAGGCCAGCCAGGCCACCTGCTGATGTCTCCCGGCTAAAGCAGGGGCCCTGGGAGGCAGTTGAAGCTTTGTAAGAATAGTTGTGGAAAATGCTCCTGAAGGCCTCGGCACTCGCCAGCTCCTCATCTAAAACTGTCCCCAGACCTTTGAAAAGCTGCCCCCCTGGCACCCACAAGGTCTCAGGTTAGCTGTTACCTCCCCTGAGAAGCCTTGCCTAGTTGTGTGACCAGCTACCCTGGTCTGTCTGGACTAAGGGCATTCTCAGGGTGTGGACTCTCGAGTTAAAACAGGACCAGCGCCCGGCAGCGGAGAACTGTGGTCACCCTCCTTGATTCCCCCTCTTTGTCTAATGTAAGCACTGTCCACACCATTCGCCTCTCCTAAATCACCCTGTTACTCTGTTACTTCCCTTATTGCAATTAGTACAAGTCCATCCCCAAAACAAGGTTTGTCCCTGTGGGTGAAATTGCAGTATTTCCAGAATCTATTGCCTGGCTTTATTGCATCTCCATATAAATAGGTGTTTCCAAGGGGTGGAGAGAAGTCGTCCATCTCCATATCAATAGGTGATTACATGGGCGAGCAAGGGCTTATCTGGACCCTAGAGGTTGGGTGGAGCTCTTCTGCAGCCTGGTGGAGAAAGAAGCGGGTTGACTGCCTCTAAGAAATAAACGGTTTTCTCTCACTTTATTTCTCCCTTTGACTGATTTTGATTTCAAAGGTACTTTGCCCCAGGATTCTCCCCCCGGAGTTACAGTCCCTCTCAGTGCTGGGTTCCCTGCACCTAGCCCTTTTCTGGCACGTGGGTGACACTCAATATACATCTATACAACAAATAAGGAAACCACTCAGCCCTCCCCAAAAGAGCTTGTTTTCTGTGCCTATGACCTTGCTGATGTCATTCTTTCTTCCTGGAGTGCTTTTTCCCATCTCTCTGTCTGAAAAACTCCTATTTGTTTCTTGACAACTCAGCTGAAATATCAGCTCCCCTCGACCCCTAGGAACTACTAACATGGGTCCTGAACCCCGTGTGCCCTCCTTAATGGTTATTGAATGAATGACTCTACATTTATCTCTGTAAATGTCAGCTGTATTGAATTCAGTCCATCTTTTATGAATTATTTTTGAATTCTTATTTTGTGATCCAATCTATTAGTGACCCATAACAGGCTATGTTATCCACAATTAAATAAGTGTGCACTCTCTGTATCCATCCTGTTTATATCTGTCTAAAATGTATTGCCCAAACAGGGCTGATAAATGTCATCTGCCATATAGCTGGGGAAAACAAATCACATTGACCTGACAAAACCAGAGATTGGAAGCAAGGACTTTTCTTACAGATAAACTTGGGTCCTTCCATAGACAGAACGTTTTCCTCTGCCCCTGAGACAGGGGCCGTGGGTGAAGTAAGATTAGGGTGAGGGCCTCCGGAAAAAGAAGGCAGGATATTTACAGTCAGAGCAATGTAACTACCAGCAAGGAACCCCCCTACCAAAACTCCGTGTTAAACACTAAGCTCTAGAGTCATTCTTCAGTGAGATCAGTTAATGTTCCCCAGATAGGGAAAGTATCTCAGCAAAGCCCATGTTTTTATTATGCTAATCATTTGTAATCACGTGTAAGATTCCCTTTAGCATGCCAAAAGGGACTTAATGTCTCATCAAGAACAAACATCCCAAAACCACTTTTAACAAGTCGACACTCCTAAGCCCTTTATCAGTTCCCAAAAATCTTCAACTGCCTATAAATCCCCTAGACAAGCACCACCCGGCTCTCTTGTCCCCTCCTGGCATGAGCCAGGAGCTCTGTTCTCTCACTGTATCTCTCAATAAAAGCCTCTCCCTGGCTCTCCTACCTTGACTGTTGCTAAGTTCATCCTTTGACGCCGCACATAAAAGCCCCGGCATCACCCCCACATGGTCTCTGCTCATTACAATCTACATATCCCTAAAGAACACTCTATATGTCACCAGTTCCATAACATCTCTGTGGTTCTCCCGAACCAAATGTAATATCCCTTCGCCTTAGTGTTCTTTAGGCACTTAGCCTATTTCCTCATTCATTCAATAACTATTTATTGAGGGTCTTGTAATTTTTCAGGCGCAAAGAAGGATGAGCACAGCTTTATCTTGCATTCTATTCATTTGCACACTTGTCTTAACCCACACCTTAACACTTATGGTTTGGGCTAGTTATGAGGAATCTCTGACCCTCAGTTTACTTATCAAAGTAGGGGGTGATGGTACCTGTTTTACACGGTTCTGCAGGTTGATGATGTCATGAAGCACCTAGCAGTGTTTGGTATATGGTAGATGTCTAACATTTTTCATTCTGCCCTGTCTACATACTAGATCGTAAAAAAAGAAGGGCTTGCCTACTGCTCTTCTCACTTCCCTGTTGCAAAGCAAAGCCGCGACTTGCTGTTTATTGTGTTGAGCTGAGTTGGAGGTGGGGACACCACCCCCAGGACTGGCTCCCTGGCCTTCGCAGGGTCGAGGTGATTCACCTGTTCCTCAGGCGCCAGCTCAGAGCCCCTCATAGTCTGGTCTGCAGTGCCTTGCAGTAGATTCTGTGTGTGGTATCTCCTAAGGGACTCAGTACCTCACAGGGTAGGGCTGGCGTGGATGAGGAGAGTACCCCTGGGCTGAAAGACTGGGTGGGAGTCCCGGGCTCAGGGAGTTGTGAGGTTGTCCCCATCAGGTGACCTGGAAGGTCACTCAGTATGTAGGGACATCCCCAAACCCCTGACTTTCATCCTCCTCCCTTCCATTTGTCCTGTTCACTTTCTCTTTCCTTCTTTCCATCCCTTCTTGCCACCCTCTCTGCCTCTTGCTTGCCATCCCACTTGACTTCTGTGCCTCTCTGTCCCCACTCACTTGGCCCTCCACCGGGTCCCTTCCTCCCCGGCTGGGCTCCAGCTCTGCCTTGCCCTCCTTTTGCTCCAATTGTCAGACTCAAGTAACTCCGCCAAACACTTATTTCACACAAAAAAAGCACCTTACATGGTGCTAAGTGCTCTGCGGAGCAAACACAAAGACAAGCTTGCCCCAGTTTGGGATGCTTACAATCTTCCTGCAAATTTCTTCACCTCCTTTCCCTTTGGACCAGTGAGTGGCCTGGGAAGTTGGAGCTACCAGAAAGGAATACCTCTCTATTGCATGCCCACCAGGCCATTTTTCCCTATGAAATAACAATTTTGTTTCTAACTACAGCATTCTGAATATTAGAGGAAATTGAGAGTCAATTCTCTCTGGATTTGTCATTAGAAAACCTATGTTTAAGTTCAAACCCTTCCTTTTACCAGTGGGATAACTTTTATTAAGTGACCTGATCTCTCTGAACCTCGGTTTCTTCACCTGTCAAGCGTCATTGATGCTGCACATCTGGAAAGCTGTGGAAATCAAGGACAATGTAGGGCCAGGGTCAGCACCCTCCTGGTACGTAATTGATGGCGATACATAAGAGCTTTATCACTGCTGTCTATAAAGAACCTGATAGTCTGAACAATTCATAAAACCACATTTTAGGTAGCTGAGATAATCAGAAAGAAACAAGTCCTTCATTAGGAAATACTGTTCTGGATTAGACTGCATGTGCACACACTCCTGCCCCTCAACATTTGCACATACTCTGCATGCCAACACGCTGTGGGCATGTCTTAAGAAGACTATCTGGTCAAGGAACGGTCCCTAGCCATAAAGCTGCTTCTCCTGCAATGGCAGGAGAGTTCGTTCTCCCACTCCCTCTCCACTTAAGTGACTGAAATGGAATCAATAGAATTCAGCAGATTAAGAAAAGTAGTGTCATCCCACAGGTTCATTACCTTGTAAGAGATAATGGCAACTCCAGATCCCAGAGGGCAATTACCAAACTGTAACACATCATTCACGAGCAAGCCACACCCACCCGCCCCTTCCTGAGCTGATTCCCTGCCACCTCTCCTTGGCACAGAACATGCCCCCTGCAGAGAGCGCCTCTCAGCTCAGGAGTGCAGTGAGACTCCCTCCTCAGCCTCTTCTTAATCATCAGTGGGCACAGCTGCTCTCTCATAGAGACAACCTGAGAGCTCACACAGTGCACAGCTGCATGTCCCCTGCCTAATCCACAGGGAGGTATTACCTTTGCAAAACATGTCCTTTATTGTCTCAAGGATGCAAACTATAATAAGGGGTAAGACGCAGCTATCCCTAATGGATTGTTTCTCATCCAGTGACGTGAACCAGAAGCATGGTAGTTTGGGCTTCTTCCCCTTTGTCTTCCATGTCCAATTCATTACCAAGACATGTACTAGTTAAACATTTCTTAAATATAACTATTTCTCTATATCTCCAACAGTTTTAGTCCAAGCTATAATCATCTTCTGCCTGAGCTACTGAAATGGCCATCTACTTGACGTAACGTCTAACATCCTAGCTGCAGCAAAAGTCACCTGTCTAAAACTTAAGTATAAGACGTTGCCACATTATTAAAAACTTTCTATGACTCTCCATGACTCAGAGCATAAAGCTAAAAATGCTTCATGTTGCCTGTGGAGCAGATTGAGGTGAAGATGGAGTCCCATATAGATTCACCTGCAATGGGTCCTGCGTGACCTTCCATGACAATTCGCCTCAAGGCCAGTAGAAAACCCTTGGAACATAGAGCATTTATCTTAGCCTGTACTCAGTGGATATCAGAGGTCTTTGGTCTTTGGGCATCTGACCCTCCAATCAGTGCTACATAAAATGTGTAAAACATGGATCCTGGTTGACCGTAAGAACAATGAACCCTTGAAAACCGACATAAACTAGAAGACTCCGGTCATAGAAATCAGCGAGAATCACAGATAGTAAAACAACTCCAGGGCCTAGAATAAACTGGGCCATGACACAGCATCTCCTATACATGTGGAGACTATATATACACATGTGAATATCGAGGAGGAGTGTCAAAGATATTAAGAAGCTCAAGTAAATGTCAAGTCCTAAGATAATTTTTCTGTTACAGTCTCAGATTTACCAATATGACTCATTTAACATGCCGGCCGTGTCGCCTAGTGGTTAAGAACGTGGACTCAGGAGCCAGAGTGCCCAGCTCGAGTCCTGGCCCCGCTGCCGCTTGCTGCTGTCCCCTGGGCAAAGTCCTGAACCACCTGGGCCCCCAATTTCCTCAGTTATGCGAGGGCTGGTTAATAGTACCCGCCTCATTAGCGCTATTGAGGGTATGATTAAATCATTTACAGAAAGCACTGAAAACCGTACCTGCTACGTAATAAGCACTATGTAAGATTCTAATATTACCTATATTATTCTATGGGGTATAGTGTGCAAATAATGTTCTTTTAAAGGACTTTCCATGTTCGAATCCCTGGAATCCATGAATATATTTCCTTATGTACAAGGGACCTTGCAAATGTGATTACGATCAAAGACATTGAGGTGGGAAACAGGAGATGCTGCCTTTGAAGTAGATCTTGGTGGTGAGATCATCTAGGCCTGGATGGCAAATACTTTCACATGGCTTCTGATTCCCCAACAATAATTGATTACAGCCTCTTCCCACCATCTCCCACCTGCCTGAATCAAGACAGACAAAGAAGCTTTCTCCATTCATCCCTCCAGGTAGCCACCACCAACCAGTTGGTCCTGGAACACGGAACTAAACTGATTTTCCTTCTCTGAGCTGTATGCACCTAAATGACATTTCAGCTGGAAGGAACAGCATGGGCCAGGCAGGAAAGGCTGAGCTATGAGGAAGCCTGAGGAGGACAGACTGGAACTAGGGGTGCACTAAGATTATAGTGGAAACTTGTATTAGGCAAATAATAATAATGATATAATAATAAATAAATAGCATTCATTTTGAGCTTCTCTATAACAGGTACTAAACACCTCACTTAATTCAAGGCAGACACTAGGAGCATTTCTGTAACACAGATAGGGAAACCGAGCTGTGGAGCAGCAGTGCTGTGACCAAGGATGCATGCCTGGTTAGCAGTAGGTTTGGTAGATCTGAGATTCATATATGAATAGTCTTGCTTCAGAACCTTCTCCCTTAAGCCCCTGCCCTATACTGAGAATAGACCTCGGCTAGACTGTGGAGTATCCAGAATGACAGGCCCTATTCTATCAGCATGGGTGATTGTAAAAGATTTTTGAATAGGATGTGGTCATGTTGGAGCTGTGCTTCAGGAAGGCTAAGCTGGCATGTCTGCATGGACATATTCAGTGGACACAAGAAAGAGAACCAGGAGGAGGAGGAGAGGGATGAAGAGGCAGAGTTTAGGAGAGTTGGCAATATGAGGGCTGGAAGAGGTGCTGGGCTGCTAAGTTGGGAATCGTGTCAGAAAATTATCAGGCCACATTTTGAACTAAGTACTGTATGAATTGATCTATGTAGCTATAAAAGTCAAATGTGGGTGGCTGTGCTGGTTGCTTTTCAGTAGTTTCTAATTGAGTAATGTCATGTCAGAGAAGGAAAGGTAAAGAAGTCACAGCCATGGAATTTATCTACAGTGTCTTCTTCAGGGTGTAAATATATTTCTGTTACCTTTATGCACATAACCATTAGGAATTAGACAATCAGAAAGGTAACCTCATAAAATTGGCGGTTTCCTAGCACAGATAACTAAGAAGCACAAGGCCTCATGACATGCTGACATGATTCATGGCAACATCCCTCCCCCTTCATGGTTCCGCTAGCCAAGTCCAGTAGGTGAAGGAAAACACAGCGAAATCCACGATAACCACAATGTCCAAAACAGAGAACGTTTGGGAAGGCAGACTGTCCAGTCTAGATTTTTAAGAGAATATTATTTTTCTTCAAGTAAAGGAGTGATCCCACTTTAAAATTTTCTCTGTAGTATAACCCTAGCAGTCACATACCTGTTCTCCAAGTACAGCTTAACTCTTTTAAGGTAAAATGCAGTAGGCATTGAAAAGCAGTGGAAAGAGGACCATGATTGCATTTGCAAGTTTTGAGACCCATTTAAATACACTCAAAGGTCTCTGAACCTCTGTTTCCGTGTTGCTAAATCAGGCACAATTGTTTGCCTGTACTACTGGAAGATCAAGCGAAGGACTGGCTGTGAATGTGTTTTGTAGTCTATAGCGCAGCCACACAGATGCCGGTGCTGTCGTCGTCGACCCCAAGGCTCACAGAAACCCCTCTTTCATCTGGTCTCCCTCACTTTGATTTCTCTGTAGCAGTCCTTTTTTATTCTCCAACCCAGAACCTCAGCTATTGGGCCAACGGGTGATTCTGAGGCTTGGAACCACTCCATGCCTCATCTCATGGAAACCCATTTTCCAAAGGCTATGCCAGTAGTCTCTTTTATCAATCTTCCAAGAAAGTCTGCAAAATTAACACAAGAAGTTTACTGCTCTGATTCCTCCCCAGGTTAGCAACTTCCCTCTGGAAGAATATCAATCAAGACCGCCTGCCCTGCCCCCAAGGTGGGCTGAGTTATTGTCTGTTCGCTAAAGAGTATGTTAAGAATCTTACTTCTTAACTTCCTGGGTTTTAAAATATGATTTTAGCTTTAAGATGGAATTCTTCCTGTTTTTACTGTGCCGTTTATAGCTGGACTTGTTTGCTAAATTAACTGTGATGCTTATCTCTTGCCCAGGTTGCAGATTAATTGATCAGGAGCTGCAGGAGGAAAAAAAAGAAAAACCAGCATCTAGATTAAGTTAAAGAATAAGCTGGGCCTTTGAGCATCTGAAGTAACCCTTACAATGCACGATCTAATTGACACGATGAAGACATGGGCTGTGCTCACATACTTTTCTTTATCTGGGGGATATTCAAACATTCCAGGCCAAGTTTTTCCTGGCCTTTTGAGCTTTAACTGATTAACTCATAACTCTGTGAGTCTTTTCTGGCTTTCTAGTTTTAGCTGATTAACTCTTTGAGTCCCTTCTAGTGGGCTTTACTGGTCTTGAGACAGGGACCGTGGGTTTAGAGAGAGTAGGGGAGGACCTCTGGAAGAAGCTAAACAAGATAATTACTGTCAGAATAATGCTCCTGGGTTTACAGTGGCCAATGTGGCTAAGCCAGAGCTCCCTGGTTCTGGAGGACTTCCCACCACCTGGAGCCTAAGTTAGAAATACATTTCCGTTGTTCTTGAGCCATTGCAAGTGAGAGTCTGATGACTGCAAACTCAGGCTCCTTAGCACATGCAGAATTCTACAAAACAATTTTTTTGGGACTTAACTAGCAACTGCATTTCATACGTGATGGTTGCATCTAAATTCTGTGGCTTTTGAGTAAATAGATTTGCTTCCATATTTAGGACAGTATTTGCATTTTTCTTCTAGTCTATTTTTGTAAACATTTGTCCAAGTTTGGTGATATTTCTTCCTACTAGGACTCACTAGTGAAGCTATCTGGGCCTAAATGTGTGTGTGTGTGCGTGTGTGTGTGTGTATAAAGGTTTTAAATCATGTATTTCATTTCTTTAATACTTATTAGAAGTAATCAGACTTCTCCCTGTGAAGCCAGCAGGCCCACTCAGTTATCCAGCTGGAAGCCGTTCGTTAGGTGACTCGATGAGTAGGTCAGCCGGAGCGCTGAGGTGTTTCTGCAGTGCGTGTCCGAGTTTCCTAAGATCATTAAGCAAGATTCAGACATCTCCCTGCATCCCCAGCAGATGCCTATCACATTCAAAGGGCGATACTCCTCTACTAAAACTGTGCTCAGACTTTGGCAAAGGCGTCAATGTCATGAAGACCAGAGACGATCTCGGAGGGGCCACAGTCAGGAGACAGAAGCAGCGAGGAGCCCGGCAGCCATAGTCCTCCGCGGGGACAGACAGGCGGGGGTCACCCGGCGGGGACAGCACGGGGGGCGGCCGCCAGCGGCAACAGGGCGCGCACCAGAGGGCCTCACAGGGCGCCTCACAGAAGAGTTACAATTGCAAGGAAGTTTCTATATTCAAATGAGCTTTGGAATGAGGAAAACCAGGTTTCTTTGCTGTGGGGGAACTTCAGCAAGTTTAACAGATAGATTTCCAAACTTATTTTACCACATGACTTTTATTCCCAGGGAAACTTCAAGAAACACTAATAAACTCAAAGTTTTAAAAAGGATTTTTTTCTGAATGGTGGGATTACAGTTTATGTGTATTTTGTTTGCTTCTCTGTATACCAGATATGCCATATAACTATAAACTTCATTTGTAGAGAAGGGACCTGTTTTAATACAATGAAAACTCTTTGCCTGATGTCTGGCTAATTCCAGGGGCCAGTGGCCTGAGTCCACCCACGGGTGAGCGGCTCCCCCTGCAGAGGAGTGGGGATGCTGCAGCGAGAACAGACGGGTCCTGTCCTGATGCTCGCGTGAGAGGTCAGGGGCCCGGGTGGGACCAGGGCCCCGGGGAGGACTGCCTGGGCCGCGTTCCTCCGACCCTCCCCGCACATCCCTTCCTTTCAGGACAAGGGCCTCTTTCTGAGCACAGGTGCCCGGGGAAGAGCTCAGGACCTCTGTCTGCCACCGACAGGCTTTTCCTGAACTCAGGAGCCGAGCTTCTTAGACGGTCCCCTGGAGCTCGTGGCACCCTGGGAGTTTTTGATCCATTGCTGAGGATACCTAAGCCCTGACTGAATTCACATGGACAAGTGTGAATAGACAGCTCTCCCTCTTTTTTGCAGGCTTACTGACATTCATTTTCCCATTCCAATTTTGAAAAACATAATTAGTAACTAAACACTTGGATCATGCAGCAAAGATACTTAACAGGAACCTTTATTATGCAAATAACTAAATTAATTACATACTGCTGCATCTTACTAAGTATTGAGAAGTAAAGCAGCTTTAATAAAATTGAATCTATTTCTACCAAAATAATTTTAGTCTGAGAGAAAGGGTCAGGCCAAGATGAACTTGGATTGGGGTTTTAAATCCTGTTTTTGGATTCTGAGGTTTTGCAGAATAAAAGTTTTTCTTTGTTTGACAATGATTTTTTTAATGTGTGAAAATGAAAGAAATGTTGCTAGAAACCTCATAATCTCCATCTCCAACTCTATTATCTAATGTATTTGTACTGTTATTTCCAACACCTTCCAAACATTGATTATGAAGTCACATAGATTGTCCTTTAACACATCATGCTTATAGACATTGCAGAAAGGCAGTCTTAAACATTTGCTGACTAAGATTTCAGGATTTTCTAAAGTCTGAAAGACAACTGTGCTCCAAAATTACCTGAGGGGCTGGCTGTAACGGTGGTGCCCACAGACCATGCCCCAGCTCGCTGGGCCTCCGGAGGGACGCTCAAAGAGGCCGCCCACCAGCCCTCCGCCGCCCACATCCTCTCCCAGGTCCCGTCCCCCTGCTGGCAGCGGGGCAGGCACACGCCCTCTCGGCTTCCTGTCCCTCCCACTGCTTTGCTGCGCACATCAGTGACCGCGACCGACGCTCACCCCCTTTCCTTAAGAGTGCCTGGTGGCCCTTTGTAAAGAAACTCTTTGGTATTTTAAATTTGAAATATGACTAAGTTATTTGCAACAGAAAGAAAAATACTTGTAATCTATCCTTTTAAATACTTTTTCTTTAAAACAGCACAGTTAAGGTTTTCTGGGTTTGAGGGGAACAAAAACCCCATGTTTGAATTGTGACGGCTCCTCACCACTCAGTGGCAGGGGCCACGTCAGCTCAGCTCTCTGAGCCCTGGAGTCTAAGCGGGGAAAAGAAGAACAGCCTCAAGTCAGGGGCAGCCCAGCCTGGCTCCATAAATCAAACCTACCCAAGCAAAGATGGCTTTCGGAATTAAAATCATTTGTCTTAATCAAAACAAGGCAATGTTAAAAATAGCAAATACAGACAAGCACCAAGAGGGAGTAAGAAGTGAGAGTATGCGAGCAGTGCAGCAATGCCAAATGTCTATGAATAGTAGATATTCCTATTTAGTTCACGTTTTAAAATTGCATTCTTTTGAAAGACAAAGTAGAGGGGATACCACCAAAAGCAGTAGATAATAGTGTCTTGCCCTGTCCGAGACACCCTTGGGGGTGTTGGCCTAAAACCAGGCCTGAGCAAAGGTTTAGGTGGTGCTGCTTTGGACATGGCCAAGGCCCTACTAGGCCATGGGGTCAGTAGTTGGCTGAGGGCAGGCACGCATATAGGTGTTGGTTCGGAGTGCATGGGAGAGCAACCTGGTGCTCCGTCTGGCCACGGACTCTAGCTGAGGCTCTGCAAGCAGGAGAGCAACATGGTGGAAAACGTGTCCATGCATTTAGCCCGCACACTTCGGGGCACAGCCTGCAGACGCAGATGTGATCTGCTGAGTTCCATGGACGGGGTCCCAGAGCCAGCCGGTAGTGGGCTCAGGGGTGGGACGTGAGCCCATGTCTGGGCTGATCCTCCCTCATCGGTGAGGGCAGAGTAAGGTGGGTGAGGGGTGAATACTGCCTGGAGCCTGCAGGGACCCAGAGCAGGCGGCCCTGAGATGTGCCATTACCACATGCACATCATTTCAGAGCTGAAAACCATCAAGGCTCGAAAGACTTGGGGAGAAACTCTGACCCCTCCCCAACTTACTCCCTAAAAGAAAATTTGTAAACAAAAACCTACCTAAGAACAAACTGCCTGGATCAGATGACTTCACCACTGAATTTTATCAAACATTTAGGGAAGACCTAATAACCATTCTCCTTAAAGCTCTCCAAAGAGTAGAAAAAGAGGGAATACCTCCAAACTCATTCTTTGAAGCCAGCTTCACTCTAATACCAAAACCAGGCAAAGACCCCACAAAAAAAGAAAATTACAGACCAATATCCCTGATGAACACAGATGCAAAAATACTCAACAAAATATTAGCAAAACGAATTAAAAAATACATAAAAAAGATATCAATCATGATCAAGTAGGATTTAGTCCAGGTATGAAAGGATGGTACAACATTCGAAAATCCATCAACATCATCCACCACATCAATAATAAGAACGACAAAAACCACATGATCTCCAGTGAGGATGGCCAACATCCAAAACACAAACAACACCAAATGTTGGCGAGGATGTGGAGAGAGGGGAACCCTCCTACATTGCTGGTGGGAATGCAAATTAGTTCAACCATTGTGGAAAGCAGTATGGAGGTTCCTCAAAAAACTCAAAATAGAAATACCATTTGACCCAGGAATCCCACTCCTAGGAATTTACCCCAAGAATGCA
>JAQQAC010004253.1:14081778-14136090 GCA_029783875.1 Phataginus tricuspis | reverse complement strand
ATTCTTCCTATCCAGGAGCACAGGATGTGTTTCCATTTATTGGTATCTTCTTTCATTTCTCTCATGAGTGTCTTGTAGTTTTCAGAGTGTAGGTCTTTCACCCCCTTGGTCAGGTTTATTCCTAGGTATTTTATTCTTTTTGATGCAACTGTGCATGGAATTGTTTTCCTGATTTCTCTCTCAGCTAGTTCATTGTTAGTGTATAGGAATGCCACAGATTTCTGCGTATTTTGTATCTGCAACTTTGCTGAATTCAGATATTAGATCTAGTAGTTTTGGAGTGGATTCTTTAGGGCTTTTTATGTACAATATCATGTCATCTGCAAACAGGGACAGTTTAACTTCTTCCTTGCCAATCTGGATGCCTTTTATTTCTTTGTGTTGTCTGATTGCTGTGGCTAGGACCTCCAGTACTGTGTTGAAAAGAAGTGGGGAGAGTGGGTATCCTTGTCTTTTTCCTGATCTTAAAGGAAAAGCTTTCAGCTTCTAGCTGTTAAGTATAATGTTGGATGTGGGTTTGTCATATATGGCCTTTATTATGTTGAGGTACTGGCCCTCTATACCCATTTCGATGAGAGTTTTTATCATGAATGGATGTTGAATTTTGTTGAATGCTTTTGCAGTATCTATGGACATGATCACGTGGTCTCTGTCCTTCTTTTTGTTGATGTTGTGGATGATGTTGATGGATTTTCGAATGTTGTACCATCCTTGCATCCCTGGGATGAATCCCACTTGATCATGGTGTATGATCCTCTTGATGTATTTTTGAATTCGGTTTGCTAATATATTTTTGAGTACTTTTGCATCTATGTTCATCAGGGATATTGGTCTGTAATTTTCTTTTTTTGTGGTGTCTTTGTCTGGTTTTGGTATTAGAGTGATGCTGGCTTCATAGAATGAGTTTGTAAGTATTCCCTTGTCTTCTATTTTTTGGAAAACTTTAAGGAGAATGGATATTATGTTTTCTCTATATGTCTGATAAAATTAGGTGGTGAATCCATCTGGCCCAGGGGTTTTGTTCTTGGGTAGTTTTTTGATTACCAGTTCAGTTTCATTGCTGGTAATTGGTGTGTTCAGATATTCTGTTTCTTTCTGGGCCAGCCTTGGAAGGCTGTATTTTTCTAGAAAGTTGTCCATTTCTTCTAGGTTATGCAGTTTGTTAGCATATAATTTTTCATAGTATTCTCTAATAATTCTTTGTATTTCTGTGGTATCTGTAGTGATTTTTCCTTTCTCATTTCTGATTTTGTTTATGTGAGTAGACTCTCTTTTCATTGATAAATATGGCTAGGGATTTATCTATTTTGTTTATGTTCTCAAAGAACCATCTCTGACTTTCACTGATTCTTTCTGTTTTTTTTATTCTTCTCGATTTTATTTCTGCTTTATTCTTTATTATGTCCCTCCTTCTACTGACTTTGGGCCTCATTTGTTCTTCTTTTTCTAGTTCCATTAACTGTGAGTTTCGACTGCTCATATGGGGTTGTTTTTCTTTCCTGAGGTAGGCCTGTATTGCAATATACTTTCCTCTTAGCAGTCCTTCACTGCATCCCATAGATTTTGCAGTATTGAATTATTGTTGTCATTTGTCTCTATATATTGCTTGATCTGTTTTTATTTGGTCATTGATCCATTGGTTATTTAGGAGCATGTTGTGAAATCTCTAAGTGTTTGTGGGATTTTTCATGTTCTTTGTGTAATTTATTTCTAGTTTCATACCTTTGTGGTCTGAGAAACTGTTTGGTACAATTTCAATCTTTCTGAATTTACTGAGGCCCTTTTTGTGTCCTATTAAATGATCTATTCTTGAAAATGTTCCATGAGAACTTGAGAAGAATGTGTATTTTGCTGCTCTAGGGTGTAGAGTTCTGTAGATGTCTGTTCGTTCCATCTGTTCTAATGTGTTGTTCAGTGCCTCTGTCTCCTTCCTTATTTTCTGTCTGGTTGATCTGTCCTTCAGAGTGAGTGGAGTGTTGAAGTCTCCTAGAATGAATGCATTGCATTCTATTTATCCTTTTAATTTTGTTAGAATTTATTTCACATATGTAGGTGCTCCTGTGTTGGGTGCATATTTATTTATAATGGTTATATCTTCTTGTTGGATTGACCCTTTTATCATTATGTAATGTCCTTCTTTGTCTCTTGTGACTTTCTTTGTTTTGAAGTCTATTTTGTCTGATACCAGTACTGCAACTCCTGCTTTTTTCTCCATATTAGTTGAATGAAATACCTCTTCCCATCCCTTCACTTTTAGTCTGTGTATATCTTTGTGTTTAAAGTGAGTCTCTTGTAGGCAGCACATAGATGGGTCATGCTTTTTTATCCATTCAGTGACTCTATGTCTTTTGATTGGTGCATTCAGTCCATTTACATTTAGGGTTATTATCAATAGGTATGTACTTATTGGCATTGCAGACTTTAGATTTGTGGTTACCATAGGTTGAAGGTTAACTTCCTTACTATCTAAGTGTCTAAAACTCACTTAATATGCTATTACAAACACAATCTAAAGGTTCTTTTTTTTTCTTCCTCCTTTTTCTTCCTCCTCCTTTCTTTATATATTAGGTATCATATTCTGTACTCTTTGTGTATACCTTAAGTGACTTTAGGGATAATTTAATTTTTCATTTGCTTAGTAATTAGGTGTTATACTTTCTTTACTGTGGTTTTATTACCTCTGGTGACAAATATTATACCTTAGGAACACTTGAACCTATAGCAGTCCCTCCAAAATACACTGTAGTAATGGTTTGTAGGAGGTAAATTCTCTCAGCTTTTGCTTATCTGGAAATTTAATCCCTCCTTCAAATTTAAATGATAATATTGTCAGATAAAGTAATTTTGGGTCCAGGCCCTTCAGCTTCATTGCATGAAATACATCATGCCACTCCCCTCTGATATGCTCCCAAACCAGGAAGCTGCTATCCTGGGAGGGGACCCGAGCAGTTAACTTCTTGTGTTAAGCTAATTTTGCAGAATTACCTAGAGGCCTGATAAGAAACTTAATGTCTCATTAAAGATACTTGAGACCAGTTAAGTCCACACCCCTAGCCCTTTGTCACATTCCTGAAAAATCCTTAAAAGGGGAACCCCCAACCTGATTTCAGGGGGCTCCTCCCTCTGAGGTTGGCTGCATTTTCTGAGTGCAAAACTTTAACTTTTCCAAACCTTTCAGGGTGCTCCTCTCTCTCTGAGGTCCCCTGCACCTTCTAAGTAACTTTAAATAAAACTTTTACTCTGCTTCACTACTGTGTCGGTGCCCTTCATTTCTTTGTTGCGGCAGGGACAGGACCGAGGAAAATACACAACGCTTCTCCCCCAACATTACCAATTAATATAATAAGATGTTGTCACTGTAAGATGCACACTGATTTCAGAGATGGCAAAATGTGAAACCTGCATTTTTTGTTTGATGACATTCTGTAAGTTTGATCAGCTAAACATTTAACATAAATGTTTTTATTATGCCCTCTTGTGGAGGCAGTAGAGATAAAAATCATTAGATACCCATATTCAAATTTCTCACCTAAAAGGGGTTTGAGAGATCATTTAGTTCATCCGCCTATTTGATCCGGACGGAGAGTTGAAGCCCGGAAGTAACTACCCTTTTCACTTAAACATTAGCTAGTGGAAGGGTCAGTCTCTTGACTGGCTGTAATGTGTTCCATTATAAGCACATGATTTGTGCACGGCTCTTACATATACATTAAGAGAAACTTCTAGAGTGAAGGACACATTTAAAGAAATATATTGTTAGCAGGAGAACAGTCAGTATGTGGAAAATTGAATGCTATTATGCTCCTGTCCACCTCCACTCTATTTAGGTCTTTACAAGCAGAATCCTGGTCTTTCCTAAAGTGTCTATTTAAAAAATCAAGGCAATAAAATAACGTAAAAATTACTATTCCCAAGCTACAGAAAACAGAAATTTCTCTATGTGAAAGACATACTGTAATATTCACAAATACAAGGAACCATGGAGATGAAGATTCTAGGAAAACATGACTGGGGGTATTTTATTTGAATACTTTCTTGAATTTCACCTGATAACTTCTGAGCTAACTTCTGAACACAGTATTGGAAACAGTGTGTTCAAATATTAATCTTAGGTCATACCAATCTAGGAAATGCACATACTGACAAATTAATCTTAGTCTAAATGTATTTATTACTATGTAACCAAATTTCTGGAAGACTTACAGAAATACTTTTTAAATGGTTACAACTGAGAGACTGAAGTAAATATGCCCTTTTTTGAACATAGAAATACAGCTGCACCAACGGTTGGAGAAAAAATAGGTCAAGAGCTTGTGAGACAAAATGCAAAAAATTATGTCCAGCACACTCAGCGGTTACTAATTAATGATCTTATGTGTGAAATCTATTTGAAAATCCAAAAAACAAAACAAAAAAACCCCCCAAAACTCATAAAGAAAGAGAAAATAAAAGAGATCAGACTTGTGGTTACCAGAAGCAGAAGTTGGGGGGAGGGAAACTGGATGAAGGTGGTCAAAAGGTACAAATTTCCAGTTGTAAGATAAATAAGTACCAGGGATGTAATGTACACCACCATCATTATTGCTAACGCTGCTATACAATATATAGAAATGTTAAGAGAATAAATCCTGTGAATGCTCATTACAAGGAGATCTTTTCCCTTTTTCGTTTTATTCTTTCTTTTTATTATGTCAGTATGAGATGGTGGATGTTGGCTGAACCTACTATGGCCATCACTTCCCAATATGCATAAATCAAACCATCGTGCTGTACGCCTTAGACTTATACAGTGATGTATTTTGATTATTGCTCAATAAAACTGGAAAAATAATATTCTTTTGTAGATTTTCCAGCTTACAGTGATGTGCTACGTCATCCTACAGTAAATAGAGAATCCAGACAATGTAACTGAATTTATTCTTCTGGGCATTATGAAGAATCCCGAGCTTCGGAAAATACTTTCTGCTGTGTTTCTAACCCTGTATGTGTTCACGGTTTGGGGGAACCTGCTCATTGTGGTAGCCATGATTGCAAGTCGGAACCTGAGATCATCGCCAGTGTATTTTTTCCCACATCCTTGCCCCTCATGGATGCCCCCTGCTCTCCCGTCATCCCTCCCATGGCCATTGTGGACTCCCTCTCTGGGAGTACTGCCATCTCCCTTGAAGGCTGCATGACTCAGCTCTTCGCAGAGCTCTTCCTTGGCGGTGCGGGGATCCTCGTTGTCATGGCCTGTGACCGTTATGTGGCCATTTGTAAGCCGCTGCACTACAGGACCATCCTGAGCCCTCGGGGGTGCTATTGGCTGCTAGGAGGGGCCTGGGCAGGGGCATTTATCCATGCAGTGGTACAGCTTCTCTTCATGTATCAAATACCCTCTGTGGCCCCAATGTCATCGATTACTTTATGTGTGATTTGTTTCCATTGTTGAAACTGGCCTGCAGGGACACCCACACACCTTGGTCATCCTCCACAGTGGGGTGAGGTGTGTGACTGTCTTCCTCATCCTCATCGCCTCCTACGTGGTCATCCTCTGCTCGCTGAAGTCTTGCAGCTCTGAGGGGCGGCGCGAAGCCCTCTCCACCTGGGCCTCCCACCTTACTGCGCTCGTCCTGTTCTTTGCGCCACGCATTTTTCTGAACATACGGCCTGTGGGCACTTACCCCACAGACAAGGTGATGGCTGTGTGATTCCATCATCACACCCATGTTGCAAAGGTGGAAAAATGCCATGAGGAAAACCGTGGATGAAACAAGGGACTTTGGTTGGCAAATGGCCGTCATGCTGAGAACATCATGCATTTCCCATAAGAAGCATCTTTCAGAAACGTGTAAGAAATAAAACTGTCTATTCTCCACTGGCAGCCAGAGGGATGTCTTAAAAGTGTAAATCCGGCTTATGTTTAGAGCACTCACAGTGTAAGGATATGATAATTCACTTCTCTCTACTGCTCCTTGGCCCCCTCGCCTTCTCATGGAATTCCCTGATGGCTCTTTCCACCGCCTCTAACTCTCCCACCACCTCGTGAGCACCTCACGTCTCCCCTGACTCCATAACAGCCATGTCCAGCCTTTTCATCTGCCCCTAGAGCGAGGCAAGCCTTTTCTCACCCCAGTGGTTTTGCTTTTCCATCTGAAAACAAGCTCTTATCCTCTTCGGGTGGCTGTTTCCCTCTAGTTTATAGTCTTTAAGAGCTGAAGTGTCTGTGCCCCAGAGAGCATCCCCTCATGGCTCTGCTCTTACCGTTATTCTCTGCGTCAACATCTTATTTCCTTAGTAACAATGATCAAAAGTATAATTATTTTTGCATCATTATCATTTGACTTTAGTTACTTTCCTTTTCTCTCTCTAGACTACACATCTGTGAGGGAAGGCCTTTTTTAAATTTATGCTTGACACCTATTAAGTTTTCAAAAAAATACCTGTTGACTGGAACACAAGAGCTTTTTTTTTTCCAAATAGCTGAGTTCAGATGTTTAGGGGGAAGAAAGGTGACAATCAATACGTAATTAAAAATATACAAAATGGACAAACAGAAAGGTAGAGTATGATCATGAGAATAGAGTTCATGGAAGTAGAGGGCTATGGTTATTTTACGGAGGGTATTCAATATTGGGTAGTCAGAGAGGGATTATATTAGCAGATACCATTTCAGATGGCTTTGAATTCTGTAGCAAAAGTGATTATATATGTTAATCAATGTGTTTAGTAATGATGTGCACCAGTCATTGACAAAAATGATCAGGTGGAAGCATCCACTTGAGGACCAATGGGATGGAGACTCCAGAGAGGGAAATGCTGACGCGGGAACCACCATGGTGTTTCCAAGGAGCTATGAAAGACCAGAGTGGGTGAAACATAGTGATCCGGGCAAAGAGTGACAACAAGCAAGATCAGAAATGTACACAGGGGTCAGATCATGTAGTGCTGAGACATCTAGCCCTCCCTGAAGTCCCAAGATCATGAATGTTGCTTCTGCCTTTTAAAAATAACCTAAAGTCAAAAATTCTTTAGGAACATATATAGACTCTAACTTTTGTGCTATAGAGGAGTTGGACAACATGCTGTTAAAAGCTTTTGTGGTGAGCTTCTAATTGTCCTTTTTCTATTGTAGAAGAAACTTCACAATACCATTTTTAAATATTTCAGAGTAAAGTACTCCTCTTAACATTTCTTTATTTTTTTCCATGTGTCAATACAGAAGAAAAAAATGCATAATAGTGCGATTACTTGAGTCTTTTAATAAAGCTTGGGATGATCTCACGATAATTTTATTATAATCATATAATGCAAAAACTGGAAAGAGCTTGGAGTGAGGTTCCTGACTTACCATTTGTGTAATATGTGACATTTTATAACTTGATAAAGGTCAACCAAAGAAACGGTGCGATGCCAGCTTTAGTTTTATGTTTCCCATTGTGCTGATGAGGGCTTTTGTAACTACGCCATCCTATGCCTGAAAGTCCCCAGTTTGTTTGCCAGTTTGTTCACATCTTTTTTTATAGATGATTGAAATTAATTCACATACAATAGGGTGCCTCTATTTCTTGTTAAATACATTTTAGCAGGTAAGGTCTGGAAATTTTTAATATACTCTTTCTTCTTAATTACCTGTGTGATTTACTGGTTTCTGTTGCCAGGATTTTCTGTTAATACTTTTTTTTTTAAAAGAAAGGCCATTTCCAAGATGCCAAAATGAGCTTTGATTAAATTTGGTCTGAATTACAATTAAAGCACAGCAAACTAAAAGTAAAGTTAAAACTTTAACTTATGAAAGAGTATAGTCTAGAAATCTAGAGAAAATGTCACAGTTAATTGTAAAAGATACCATTAAATTCAGAATAAAATAAGGCCACCTTTTATAACTGCTATTATTATAAATCTCAGAAAGGGCCCTAATGCCAAGTTCTCAGCCTCATGTGCCTATAGACATAGGGAGATAAAAAAAAAAAAGTTGAGGAAAAAATTCACATGGCATTTTTCCTGGGCGCACGTCTGTATCCAAATTCCCCCTTTTTGTGAGAACATCGGTGACAATGGATTAAGGCCCATCCTAATGACCTCATCTGAATGTGATCATCTGCAAAAAACCGCCTTTCCAAATAAATTCACATTTATAGCCATTTGGGGATTAGGACTTCAACATCTTTTGCAGGGATACAATTCAACCCATAACAAACCCTGTACAGCTTCTAGCAGTGGGAAAATGTCCCGAGGGAAAAAATAATGCATGGTTGAGGCTCTTCGAAATTTCCTCCAAAAGCTCTGCTCTGTCTCTGTCCTCACCCCGACTCCAGAAGTGGCCCCCCAACCGGTGGAAAGCCCAGATTCTCAGCTTCCTGTCTATGCCCAGAGTCAACAAATGTTTCCAGGATAAAAACAGCCACAGAATTCAACTCACTTTAGTAAAGGTCTTATCTCTCCGGGATTCTGTCTCTTTCGATCCTGGACGCCTCAACAGGTCTCCAGTACCTCATACCGGTGATTTCTCCTCTGTATCTGGCTCTTACACTTCATGACAAGCTATTGAATCTCACCCAGGAGCAGAAGTCCATTTATGTATTTTTATTATCACTTACTTATTAAATCAACAAATATTTATTGACCACCTAATAGGCACCACTCTCCTCTTCGTAATAGTGCTATACTTTTGGAAGAGTACTTGGGTTTCTAATATTGTATGTCACATGCAAAGATGAAATTTCCTTACCCAACATTTTGAATATTTTTCCGCTAGGGATGTAGGTCCACACTGGCTATCGGAACTCAGAACACTGGAGTTTGAAGCTTATCGCAATAGATATATAAGGAGAAAAGTTCAGAAATCACCCGTCAGGTTTGCATCTTGTTTTGTTGTTGCTCCAGCTTTATTGAGCTATAATTGACATATAACACTGTGTAAGTTTAAGGTGTATGTGGGATGCTTTGGGACACGCACATACTGTGAAGTGTTTACCACAGCACGTGTTGGTTAACACACTTCTCGCCTCGCTCTGGGCACCTGTGGGTCAGTGTCTGATCTTCAGACGTACACGGCAGCACTGAATTCTGTTAATGCTCAGGGAAGGGAAGCCTCTCACGGACTTGCTCATCTTGACCAAATAAAAAAATGCCCGTGATATAGTCCAGACCGCAAGTTTAATAATTTGCCTGAGTTCACGTCTGCTTGCTCCCTAGCCTTCAGTCACTAGGCAGCAGCATGTGGACCCACCCTGTCAGCAGTCACATTCTGGCACTGAAATGATGCAGCTCTAACTGTACAGAAGTCCATCAGCAGAAGACCTATAGTATACTCACATGTATCTTTAAATTATCATTCAAGAGAAAAGACAAAGTAAAGCATTCTTGTAGAAACCAGCAGGCTCTGGTATTAGGATACCTGGTTTAGAATCACCAAATTCTAAGCCCTCGGTTAACAACAATGACCTCAAATACGTAATGAGGTTCTGCTATATTCAAAGCACTCTGCGACTTGGATGGTATATATTCCTGAAAAGAACAAAAATCCATGCCTTCCTCGAACTTAGATTCTAGTGGGAACAGACAATAAACAATAAATACAGTAAATAAGTTGGAGTATGTTAGAAGATGACGAATGCTATTAAAAAAAGAAAAAAGTAGAGTAAGATAAGGGGACCAGGAGTGATAATGGGAATGCTGCATTACCCTGCGCATACCAGAGGCTTCTGTGAGGAGACACTGGAATGAGATGTTCAATGAAGCTATTAGTGAGCACCTTACCATAAGAGAGTTTTAAACAGGAAAAACAGGCGAGGCAAATGCCGCAAAGTGAAACCTGCAAGGAAGGCAGAGTGGCTAGAGCCCAGGGGGCAAGCGTGTAAGTACCAGGAGAGTCAGAGGTGACAGAAGGTCCAATGACTGGAAGGATTTTGTTGAAGCATTACAGAATTTTAAGGAGAGAAGTGTCCTGATTTGACAGTCCTTGTAAAAGGGGCCTCTGGCTGCTGCTAAAAATAGACGTAGCAAGAGGGGAAGGGGGAAGACTTTCTAGAGTTCATGGCTGTGCCCTGAGTGAGAGGTGCTGGTGGTTCAGATGAGGCGAGGAGGAAGTTAGTGGAAAAATACATTCAGCATATATTTTTTTTATTAAGGTATCATTGATATACACTCTTATGAAGGGTTCACAAGAAAAATAATGTGGTTATTACCTGCACCCTTCACCCTTATTATCGAGTCCCCCCATACCCCAGTGCATCACTGTCCATCAGTGTAGTAAGATGCCAGAGTCCCTATTTGTCTTCTCTGAACTATGCTGTCTTCCCTGTGACCCCACACACACCATGTGCACCAGTCATAATACCCCTCGATCCCCTTCTCCCTCTCTCCCCAGCCGCCCTACCCCACCCCTCCCCTTTGACAACCACTAGTCCCCACTTGAAGTCTTTGAGTCCACTGTTATTTTGTTCTTTCAGTTTTGCTTCATTGTTATACTCCACAAATGAGGGAAATCATTTGGTATTGGTCTTTCTCTGCCTGACTTATTTCCCTGAGCACAATACCTTTGAGCTCCATCCATGTTGTTGCAAATGGTACGATTTGTTTCTTTCTTATGGCTGAGTAGTATTCTATTGTGTATATGTACCACATCCTCATTATCCATTTATCTACTGATGGACACTTAGGTTGCTTCCATATCTTGGCTATTTTAAATAGTGCTGTGATAAACATAGGGGTGCATATGTCTTTTTGAATCTGAGAAGTTGTTTCCTTTGGGTAAATTCCTAGGAGTGGAATTCCTGGGTCAAATGGTATTTCTATTTTTAGTTTTTTGAGGAACCTCCATATTGCTTTCCACAATGGTTGAGCTAGTTTACATTCCCACCAGCAGTGTGGGAGAGTTCCCCTTTCTCCATATCCTCACCAGCACTTGTTGTTCCTAGTCTTTTCTATATTGGCCATCCTAACTGGTGTGAGGTGATATCTCATTGTGGCTTTAATTTGCATTTCCCTGATAATTAGTGATGTAGAGCATCTTCTCTTTTAGCCATCTGAATTTCTTCTTTGGAGAAGTGTCTGTTCATATCCTCTGCCCATTTTTTAATAGGGTTATTTGCTTTTTGGGGTTGAGGCTTGTGAGTTCTTTAGGTATTTTGGATGTTAACCCCTTATCGGATATGTAATTTACAAATATATTCTCCCATACTGTAGGATGCCTTTTTGTTTTGCTGATGGTGTCCTTTTCTGTACAAAAGATTTTTAGCATGATATAGTCCCATTTGTTCATTTTTGATATTGTTTCCCTTGCCCGAGGAGATGCATTCAGGAAAAAGTTGCTCATGTTTATTTTCAAGAGATTTTTCCTATGTTTTCTTCTAAAAGTTTTCTTCTATGGTTTAATGACTTGCATTCAGTTCTTTGATCCATTTTGAGTTTACTTCTGTATATGGGGTTAGACAAAAATCCAGTTTCATTCTCTTGCATGTAGCTGTCCAGTTTTGCCAACACCAGCTGTTGAAGAGGCTGTCATTTCCCCATTGTATATCCATGGCTCCTTTATTGCATATTAATTGACCATATATGTTTGGGTTTATATCTGGGCTCTCTAGTCTGTTCCATTGGTCTATGGGTCTGTTTTTGTGCCAATACCAAATTGTCTTGATTACTGTGGCTTTGTAGTAGAGCTTGAAGTCAGGGAACGTAATCCCCCTGCTTTATTCTTTGTTCTCAGGATTGCTTTGGCTACTATTCAGCATATATTTTGAAGGCCAACAATTTTTTTCTAATGGGTTAGGTGTGAGCTGTGACATCAACTCTTCTGACTCTATGTTTTTGACTCTATATTTGGAAACTGGAAAGACGGAATTTCCAAGGGAAGGCTACAAGTACGGTGTGTTTGGTGCAAGAACTATCAGTCAATAAATATGAAGATATCTATTAGATATATAAAGGAAGCTGTCAAGCAGGTAGTGGAGTATACAAGAACGGCATTCAAATGAGAAATCTGGAGTGGAGATATAAATATGAGAGTCACCAGCATTGAAAGGGTATTTAAAGTCACAAGAACTCTTGATTTTTATTTTAGAGTTTTAATATAACATTTGAAATGAAATTTTCCCTGATCATCAGTGGCCTTCCATAAACACTTTGCTCTGAGGACATTCTCAAAAGTCAAGGCAAAAAGCTTTCTTGCTTCCATAATCTTGTCTCCATTACTACTTTTCTCTCTGTTCTTCCCTTCTGTTTATGTAGCAATGCTAATCCACAGCAGTTTATAGCAATGGAAATTTGTGGAAAAGCTAGCAAGGCAAATACTTTATTGACCGATGACTTATACAAACCAGGCAATTCTCATCATAGGATTTGTACTTTGAGAGATTTTTCCAGTTAAGAATATGAGCTTTAAATAAATCTTCCAAACTTTTATTATCAGAGTGTGAAGGTCCATCAGGGGCTCCTCTGTCTGAGGAGATGTGATCAGGCAAAGCCTCTCACAGTGGCATTGTATGGGGTCACCTGCCGTGCTTTAGAGTCCACGCCTTGGATCTACAGGAAAATAACCTTATGCTCATTCTCAGAGACAGACACATTGAACACTCCCACATGAACTGGCTCCTCTTGTCCATACTCATTAGTTAATAGTTGCTAAACCGGAATGCAAATTTAATGAGATACATGAAAATATAAGAATGCCGAAGTCTGTATCCCAGTCCCTGGCCAATATCTTTTTCTCCAGGGAGGAATATCTCTACAGTAAACCTAATTCCCATGCAAAGTTTAGTCAATAAAGGTACAATCCATGTAGCCGTGGCCTGAAACATTAACCCAGAAGTGTGCCCACCAGGTGCCTGGCCAGTCTTACCCACCAGTGAAACGCTTGCTTGCACTAGGGCTCTGTCTACCTGATTGACACCTAACGAGGAATTTTGCTTCCTTGATATATTTTGTTCTTTACTTCCAAGCTGGGAATCTCGCTTCTGTGGACATCTTCCTTTTTTTCAATAGATTATTATGACATTAGCTCTGTTTTTTAATGTCAGTTGTTGCCTTTTTCATATGTATGATCTCATCCAAGAGGTGTTGATTTTTATAATTCACAATTTCATAAAATTGTCACAAAATCACCAACCAAACATTAGGTTTGCAACATTTTAAGTTTGTTATACCTCTGTCTCACATGTCATCTTAAGATGAATTAGAGCCCTAAACTAAACTCTGTTCATTTACTTTTATCTTACTAAAATCAGGTTTCCAGTGAATAATTTAGAAATTTTGGCCACATTAAACCCAACTAATAAAATGCAGACTTGAGGCAATAGATAATTTTATTGGGATAAGAAATACTTTTGGAGTAAAAGATCACTGACAGCAACATTTCTTTTTGCAGGAAATAAAAGATGGCATAGAGAATGAAAAATAAGAATAATGGGTAGAGGGGCTAACATTCAACATATATAAAGAACTCAAAAGACTCAACAACAAAAAATAACCCAATTGAAAAATGGGGAGAGGATTTTTAATAGATATTTTTCCAACAAAATAATACAGATGACCAATTGGCACATGAAAAGATGCTCCACATCGCCAATCATTAGGAGAGTGTAAATCAAAACCACAATGAGATAGCAGCTCACACCAGTCAGAATGACCACTATACAAAAGATAAGAAATAGTGTTGGTGAGAATGCGGAGAAAAGGGAACACTCCTGCACTGCTGGTGGGAATGTCAATTGGTGCAGCCACCGTGGAAAACAGTATGGAGGTTCCTCAAAAGTCTAAA
The DNA here is from genome assembly GCA_029783875.1 of Phataginus tricuspis. Classification (NCBI taxonomy): domain Eukaryota; kingdom Metazoa; phylum Chordata; class Mammalia; order Pholidota; family Manidae; genus Phataginus; species Phataginus tricuspis. The sequence goes on along the minus strand of JAQQAC010004253.1, from coordinate 14,122,352 downwards.
AATAGAAATACCATATGGCCCAGTAACTCTATTTCTAGGAGTTTACTCGAAGAAAACAAAATGTCTGATTCAAAAAGATACATGCACTCCTAGATTTATTGCCACATTGTTTACAATAGCCAAAATATGGAAGCAGCCAAAGTGTCCATCAACAGATGAGTGGATAAAGAAGAGGTAGTACAAATATACAAAGGAATATTATTCAGCCATAAAAAAGAAAGAAATCCTGCCATTTGTGACAACATGGATGGAGCTAGAGTGTATTACACTAAGTGAAATAAGCCAGGCAGACAAATTCCATATGATGTCACTTATATGTGGACTCTAAAAAAACAAAACAAATGAATAAAACAGCAATAGACACATAGACACTGAGAAGTGACCAGTAGTAACCATGGCAGAGGGTTGGGGTGGGTTCGTGGGGAGGGTGAGGGGCATAGCGGGGCACAAAAATTCTCAAAATAAGTTGGTCATAGGGATGGTAGTACAGCATGGAGAATATAGCTAATGATTCTGTAACATCTTCCTGTGTCAACAGATACTAAGCATACTAGTTGGGGTAAGGATTTAATAATGCGGGTAGCTGGAACCACTGTGTTGTATACCTGAAATCAGTCTAAGATTGCATATTAACTATACTTCAGTTAAAAAAAGAAGAATGGATAGAGAAGAGTGGCATTATTTTATTTTTTACTTTTTATATATTATAGATTTTAGACATGGGAAAATTAACTAGAATATAGAATTTATTTTAAGTACTCTGTTTGTGCTATGCCAAGGCAAGAATTAAGATTATCATTGAGATCTAAGGGCTAATATCAGCAATAACGACATTCCTTTTCCAAACATGACATGTTAGTGTGTTCATGTTCCAGATCAGCTTAAATTTGAATGTGGGAAGGTATCTCATTCATTCTTGTAGTCAACAGATATTTACTAAGCTTCGACTTCAGGCTGCTGCAGACACTAGTGATACATTAGTGAACCAAAGAGAGAGAAAAATTCCCTGCGTCATAGCTTAGTCTATGAGAAAGGCAGACCAAACAGTAAACAAATGATGTAATGTATCAGAAAGTGACAAGTGCTCTAAAAAATAGAGGCAATGGCAGGGAGGAAGGGGCCACAGAACCCAATGTTCAAGTTGCTGTTTTTAAAAGCAGAGAATAAGCACTGATACAAAAACACCTACAGTTGAGGTTCGAGAATGATCTTTTCTCTTCTGATCCTGAGTTCTGATTGTTTTTTCTCATCAGTCACTGAGGTCAGTGTCTTGAATATGAAATTCTTCTCATATTCTTGAAATAATTTGAGTGTTTCTGTTTCTAATCTCTAAGATGTTTTCCCATCCCTCCTTAAAGCTTTTTCAAAACATGGAATGAATAGCACGAGGTCTGAGAAATTCCTCTTTTCAATCTTTTTTTTTCAATTTTTAGATTCTAAGTAAGCACAAAATTCAACTCTTGTAACTTACATGGGAAGATACCGAGTTGCCAAGTCAGAGTTGATAAGTGACCTCAGTGAAAACACTGTTCCTGACCCATATCACTCCTTTTCTGTTGCATTACATTACCTCCTGTCAAAGAAGGCCCATCCACATGAAGTTTTTGCCTGGACAATTTGACTTTTTCTCCCTTAACTTTAAAACTTTTTTCAAAGTTGAATGTTTCATTTTTCATTAGAAACCACCATTTTTCTGTTCCATACTTTCCTCATGGCGTTCTTCACTTCCTTATTCCTGGAAGTGTAAATCAAAGGTTTAGTAAGGGAGTTAGGGTGGTGTAAAATACTGCCACCGATTTGTCAAAGGAGAAAGCAGATGATAAGCAGCGGACAGCTGTCCTCGTAGAACAGTAGGGAAAGTGGGGCTGGGGGGTCTTCCCTATGGTGTTGAACAGCATTTGGTTCCATTCCAAGAACCCACAGGCCCTAAGGTTAGAATCTGCCCCTAAAATGAGAATGAGCAAACCACTGATGACTCAAAGTCTCATCAACGCCCCCTTCAATCTGAGAGCACATTTCCTGGTGAATTCTTGTGACCTAATGGCCGGATGGGGGGGTCGGGTGGTTGGAGGGGCTCTGATTCTGTGTTCCAGAGGCCTAGGTCCCCACACAATGTGCCCCACAGAGCTGGCTCAAAATATCTCTCATGAGTTAAGTTTCCCGTACACCACTGATACTACAGTCACCTCCCTATACACTCCCTAGCACCCTTCTCTGACGCCACACAGCAAGAATAGGAATTTTGGCAATTGTTAGTTCTTTAGTCTTATTCTAGTATCTGGGAACCATAGGTCAGCTTCTAATGTAACGTCCCTGCTGAGAAGCAACCCAGAGAGATCACTGTGGGTTCCGGGAGTAATGCCCGGAGCATCCACCAGCCATCTGCAGGCGGTTCCACAAACAGATTATTTTTCTTCCCTCCAAAGATTGTGCATTTTTAACCTTACCCATTTATTTTTCCTCTTCTTCCTTTCTATGTTATCCTGGAAGCTTTTCTCATCATCTTATCAGAGGAAGTTACCAAAACACCTTCCAATGGTCATCATGCTCTGCAAATGCCCAAACCGAACAAAAAGTAAAAATGTTTCTAAAACATAAATTTCATATACTTCAAGAGATTTAAATATTATAGAAATAAATCCTACAATTTAAATATTATTGAACTGTGCTAGCCTTATCAGTTAATGTTATTAATTAGCTTGAGGCAAGAAAAAAAAGGATTCCATCTTTATCATGAGATATTAGGTTAAAAAAATGAAAATGTGCAATTTCATTTTGCTTGTGATCCTATTTATGTTTGTTCTTGAAGTGATTTACTGCCAATTGCAGCAGTGGCTGTCACATCTGCGTTACATTTTGGAAAACAGGTTGATATTATGAGAATGTTGATCTGCTTAGTATTTCATATCCAAAAGAAAACCAAAGTGGAAAAATAAAGTAAGGAGACACATTCCAAGTCACACCTAGAATGTTCACCCATATTTGAGAATAAATATTCATATATTAACAATGAACCAAATGCCATGAGTAATTTGTAATAGTACCATTATGTAGAGGGGACATGGGGGTAACCTATGCATTCACATCCCTGAAAGGCAGAGATACCAGCAATGACACTGATGCAGGCATTTGGTTCTTCAGCCTTTCAAACACTAGAGTGTAAGCTGTTAAATCATTTTGGCTGAGTACCAAGGCTGAAGCTTCACTTCAGAGCATCCCCATTTAAAAGTCTTCAGCAAGATTCTCAAATTTGAGAAACAAGCGTCTACACATTTAAAAGGTGCCCTTGGGTGCCATATATATAAACAATGGAGAATTCAAAGGGACACACAGTCTTGAATGTGACGACGGCGCTGTGCCCGGTCTCTGAATGGCAGGAGGGGGAATAAGGGGCATCTCAGGAAGGTGTTCTGTGTAAAGCGAGAGTTGGCATGAACTCAGGGATGGGGAGAAAGGAAAGAAGTCTCAGTTGCCGCTCAAGGCACTGGAGACAGAGACACCGTTCAAGGGACTGATGTAATGTCTTCAGAGAATCTTTTATTATGTTGGGGGAATTGGAGCCTCCAAATAGAAGCCACTTTCTGTAGCTCAGTAGCAGGATTCAGCTCTGAAGTTTCTTGCCAAGAAACCAGTGGCTGCTACAAGATAAACCAAAGGGCCTGTTAGTGTGCAAGTGGTTTTGGCACCAAGTATTCTGAATAATTAAAGCATTGCATCAGCCTCGGAGATCCAGAGATTATGCTGAAAGGAGATACCGACCACAGTTGGTTATGAACCTGAGGGAATCCACTTTTCCTTCACTGCTTCAGGAGCCAAAGGCAGGGCCTGGAGTTGCGAGGCGTCTGTGAGGACGGCTGACCTAAAGAATACAGCATTGCCGCCGGCTCGGTTTAGCTCATCACCCCAGGAAATGACACCTTAGAGGAACACCTAGCATATGTGCATAATAGTATATACATCAGCTCATAAATCATGTTACATTTTTTTATTAGAGACTTAATTGTTTAGAGCAGTTTTAAGTTCATAGCAAATTGAAAGAAGGTTCAGAGATTCCCCACTTACCCCCTGCCCCTGACACGTGCATAACCTCTCCCACTATCAACATACCCTACTCGAAAGGTACATTTGTTACAGCTGATGAACTTATATGGACACATCATAATCACCCAAGTCAGTAGTTTACTTTGGGATTCTCTCCAGGTGTTGAACAGTCTTGGGGTTTGACAAATGCATAATGACATGTGTCTATCATTGTATATCATACAGAGAGTTTTGACCACCCTAAAAATCCTCTGTGCTTCACCTGTTCATCTCCTCCCCTCCTCTTCATATTGGGTTTTTAAATTATGAAATAGGATGAAGGTAAATCTATTTTTAATTAGGCCTCTCTTTGAGTTTCTCATTTTTAAGGAATAATTTTTTATAGGCTAAATAACCTGCAGTCTTTCACTGGAAGGTGTCAGGCCCGCTTAGAACTCAAGGTTCTGGAAGTTCCTCTACTTATAGAATTCTGTAACAAATCAGTAAGAGAATAAAGATGATACATCTTATTATGATTTTCTATATAGAAGATATTTTTCTGTTTGGCTAGGCTTTTGAGGCCAGACTATATTCTGGAGAACAAAGAACTTTCTGATACTATGCAATACTCTGAGGTCCTTCATTACCATGGCTTTCCTAACCTCTGCAAGCCATTTTGAGTTAATAAGTAGGTATGCAGGAGTAGATTGAAATATTTTTATGTTATAAATTTTAATACACTTTTATATATACTTAAACATTTTTGTATTTTTGTATTCTCATTAATAGAAGCATAATCATATTCCCTCAAATCAAACTTTCCAGATCACTATTTTAATAATATTTAATAAGAAAGGGGAACTCTTTTTGACTCAAAGAAACTCTTTCCTTCATGGGACATGTCTATTTTAGTGTTCAGAAAATTTTATTTTAAATATGACACAGATGAAGTGGCTAAGAAATTATATTTTTAAAATTGACATAAAAAATATAAATCCAGACTATTTTGTAGATTACAGATTTATCCATGTTCTTAATTAAAACAACAAGAACAAAATAGGACATTCTTTTGCCTAATCCTTCTCTCATTGTGTGGCGGTTATTAGATCTTTTCACAAATAATCAATCTAGTTCTCTTCTTTTTTGGCATAGTTAGATTGAATTTTCAGGAATCCTTGTGGAAATTTATGCTATTATCTCATAAATCTGAATATAGCCACATCTTGTAACTTACCAATTACAACGTCCCAGGATAATGGATAAATACATTTTGAAATAATCACACAATAGCATATGTTATAGCAGTGACAATGAGTCTACAACTATATTCAACAACTGATATAAAACTTAGTGCATAATATTGAATGAAAACACAAGAGCAGTTCCTAGAAGTCTGCCTATTGTATGTTAAGTTCTTTAAAATTCAAAACCAGGAATGACTAAAAAACATATATATGTGATAAAGATCTTTTTAGAATCAAGATAATTGGACATTTAAAAAATTACGATACTGGTTACCTTTAGGGTAAGGCAGGGGACAGGGCAGAGAAGGGTCTAAAATAGATTTAATTGTTCATAATATTTTAGTTCTTGGGATGGTAGTAAATTTACAAGTATTCACTATATTACTTTAAGTATGAAAAGATAATAATATAAAATAAATAAAATAAAAGCTAAAACGATAATGGGTGAATCATACAGTTGAAATCTTATTGTGAGAGTGGGTTTCTCTGCTTATCTGTTGGCTCTGCTTTCCCTGTGTTGATCCGTTTTTGATCAGGTCATCTCCACTTAAGGTAAGTTCAGGCTCTACTCTCAGAAACCCTATTAGGAGAAAAAGTAATGACTTGACTCCATGGTCCAAAAAGCATTGAGTCCTCATTTCACTTGCGAACAGATCCCTGACTCAGTCCTTACAAGCCAGGGAAATGCTTTCTGGTCAACCCCACGGGAGTCAGACTCTCACCCTTGGGAGGTACTCACACTCACACGTTACATGCTGAAAATGGGGAACTTACGGTTTCTCAAAGAAGGAAAATGGACTCCTGTCAGGCAAAAACAATCAAGACCCACTAAGACAGTTTTACAACTCATCTTTTAACATCATTACAAGCACGTAGGATATTATCTGCCGAACTGTGTATTTTTCAGCAAACCAGCAAGTGTCCACCATAGGTCGAATGCATCCTGCTTACTAATGCTACATTCCACACCACATCATGACTATTATTATGGGAAGAACCTTACATTTCCTGTCCTTACTATAAATTCTAAACTTCTCAACCTGAGATACCATTGCTAACCATTAGAAATTTCTTTCGTCATCATCGTTTTTTTGTTCTCCCCGATTTTCAGTCTAGACTAGGGTCAGAAAGTGCGGAAGGAGAGCAAAGCGTGAGAAGAGGAGCGGTACCGGTCCCTGCCTCACTAACACGGGCGACCTGGGAAAGCCACTTAACTTCCGCGAGTTTTAGTCTTCTCGCCTATGACGTGTCATTGTTGATTCTACCGCATGGATGAGTTACGTCCATGAAAAGCTCCAACTTGAGTGACGTGGCCAACAAAGAGCTCAGTGTACAAAAGGCATTGAATAAATATTTGGTGAAGAAGTAAAACTATTTCAATAAAATGTGTTCCTTGAAAAGTGTCTTCTTACTGATGTTAGTTAGCAAACAAAGGGAAGTTAACTTGAGAAAAACGAGAGAGATATTCAGAAATAGTGCTCAGTGTACATGTTAATGGTCGGACCACTTGCTCACAAACCTGCGGGTCCCTGATGGGGCAGCTACAGCCCACGGCCTGGACCTCTGGTCTCAGGACACCACCCCGCCTTCCCTGGCCTGTGTGTGTAAACGAACAACACGAGCTAGAACATGTTGTCTGCCAAGGCACGAGGGCAGCCGAGGGCACCGGATGGGATCAGAGCAGTGTGTAGTAATCTGCTGCTGCTTCTGCCGGAGACACTGCTGTGTGCTGTTCCTGTTCTCCGTCGCCCTCTCTGCCGCCCATTTGCACTTCCCCCTTTTCCCTGGTGCCTTTGGCCGCCACACTTTTGTCTGTATTTGGTTCTTGAGTCTGAGGAAGGTTGACTTGCCTGTCTTTGGTCTAACTGGACAAAGCAAAAGTTAAGTTCACTACAACATCTGGGTTGTTTTGACTAACAGAAGAAGGGAAACTTCACGGAATACTGCTCTCTAGGATGCTAATATCTTACATCACTATGTCTTAAAATACTCCCTCCAGAATTCAGAAAGGGGATGTTTTTTCCAGTATTCTATGGGAAGGCTGCTTTCATAATGAGACGGAAATAGTTGGCACGGATTTAGAGTGCTCTCACGGGTAGGGGACAGACTACTCACGTCTTTGTGCTCAGGCATCTTAGAGATAATCCAACATGAGGTTTTTTTTTTTATTGAGGTATTGTTGATATACACTCTTATGAAGGTTTCACATGAAAAAACAATGTGGTTACTACATTTATCCATATTATCAAGTCCCACCTATACCCCATTGCAGTCACTGTCCATCAGTGTAGTAAGATGCCACAGAGTCAGTATTTGCCTTCTCTGTGCTACACTGTCTTCCTCGTGACCCCCCACACCATGTGTGCTAAACATAATACCCCTCAATCTCCTTCTCCCACCCACCCCACACGCCCTCCCACACCCCTCCCCTTTGGTAACTACTAGTTCCTTCTTGGAGTCTGTGAGTCTGCTGCTATTTTGTTCCTTCAATTTTGCTTCTTTGTTATACTCCACAAATGAGGGAAATCATTTGGCACTTGTCTTTCTCCGCCTGGCTTATTTCACTGAGCATAATATCCTCCAGCTCCACCCATGTTGTTGCAAATGGCAGGATTTGTTTTCTTCTTAAGGCTGAATAATATTCCATTGTGTATATGTACCACATCTTCTTTATCCATTCATCTACTGATGGACACTTAGGTGAGTTTTAAATATATTTCCATATATCTTGTGACTATATTACTCCTACTTCCTTTGGAAAGTAACAGAAAAAAACAGTATTTTAAAAAGTTTACTATTAATATAGTAAATAAATAGAATTAAATATAAGCTTGACTAAAACAATCTTTTGAACTCAACAAATATTTTATGAGCACCAGGTATGTGAAAAACCATCACTGTTGTGTGGGGATAGAAGGAGGCATTCCATGTCCTAAGGTTTATTACAGTTTGTTGAGTTGACAGAATGCAGAAAAGTTCACAAATGCTTTTCATGTAAGGTAGCTTCTAGAGAATAGCAGCTTTCCTATCTCTATATGACAGCTTTAAATAGAATGTGGTGTATCACAGATAGAACTACTGCTCTTTGCATAGTTCTTAAGTGATATTCTAAGAATTTAACTTGCAGTTTGAAACACATTTGAGATTTAGTTTGAAAAACCAAACAATTCTCATGGAAAGTTCAGAGGAAACATGACAATGTGGAGACTAAAAACTCTTACAATGAAGGTGAAAGCTGATATGCCTTATATGTGGGAGGGGGGTTTTGATCACTTAATTTGGGCTTTTGAGGGATAAAGCATCTTGTGACAACCTGTTGACCTTCCCACAGAGAATGGCAAATTTTGTGTAGAAATCAGATGAGCATAGGGATTCCCCCAAAGAAAGAAGTCAAGGGTACCTGAATCAGAGAGGGTTGAGTAGTTGAGTCCTTAAGGAAAGGAATGATTCTCATGGTGGCCTCTGCAGTAGAACAGATTTTTTAGGATAGAAAGATCCACTTAACACTTTGCATTCCACCCTCATTAATTCTCCACTTCCGTATGCTTTCCTTTCAGCTCTTCCCTTACCAACCCAAAGCACTGTTTATTATTGTTCTGACAAATTTAGCATTCTAAAACTGGCTATACTTGTTTGAAAAGTTGAAGTAAGTAGTTATTAAAAGATGTGCTATTTTATTAGTGCTGTTTTGTTTCCAGCTTATTGTAGTCTATCTTCATGTCAAATTCTGTTGAGAACCTGATAAAAAGCGTTTATTTGCCTCTGGAAAAAATAGCCATATTGTCATCCTCAGAAACATGCACAAAAATGTGCATCTGTAGCAGGAGGATAGGATAAATGTCAAGGTTTTCCTTGTATTCTTTAGGGGCTAAGGACTCATGTAAAAAATGTAAAATGCTTAAGATGATTATTTTTATGGGTGTGAGAGTCTCAAGACCTTACATGGCCATGTGGTGCCATTCATAGTACATCTACTGGAGGCTGTGGAGTTGATACACAAAGCTATATATAACCGACCTCTTTTTTTCTTCATTTATAAATAGGGAGCATTTTGTATGTCATACATAGACCATATATACAGAAGACCACAACAGATTAATGATGTGAATGTATTTTATAATCAGAATTATACAAACAATCAAATAATTAACATATTTTAAGAGGTATAGAAAAAGTATAACTTAGCAGCACTTACTAAGTACCTACAGTATACAAGGCATGGGGATTTAGAACTGTGGAGAACAAATTTCTAAGAATGTGCAGTTTTCAGAGATTCTTATACCAGGAGGGAAGCTACAGGATGCACCTACATAATTTAATTTAAACATAGTATGTAATATTTAAGAAAAGTAATTAAAAAAAAGCCTTCAGATAACAGGAGAGAGAATTTCCTTTATCACAATGTAATCGCTGAAGGTCATCAGAGGACATTTATTAGCAGTTGTGTCCTGAAGTTTTGAGACAGAAGAAGTAGCTGGAAATGAAATGACATTCCAGGAAGGAAGGAGACTATTGATTAACCATTAGATGAGAATTCACAATTATTAACAAGTTACTGAAACCATATGTCTATATACTTCATTTATCTTAAAAATCTATGTCCAAATGTATAAGTAATCTTGTGCTAGAAACGGAGAGTCTACAGGGGTTGGGTTAATAACACACATACCAAAAGCCATACACTCAGAGTGGCCACACTCACAGGCCATATTTTCAAGTGCAAATATTTTGTGATGGAGCACTCTTTCAGATGAATAAGGAAAGAATGAGCTTATTTTACTGATTAAGACTCCAAAACTCAGTTCCCTTATAGTTTAAGATCTTTACCAAAGGTTATACAATCCAAAACAAGTTAAAAAAAAGCCTACAATACTAAAGTAAATAGCTTCATCAGACACTCTCCCAAGAGTAGTTTTTAATTTGGAGGAAGATAAAGATATTTCAAGTTTGTTGAGGAGAAGAAAATTTATCAAGGGAGAGGAAAAACTATATAGGGGAAATTTTGTGTGTATTTAGTTTATCACAGGCTGTGTTTAGGCTGTACACACTTTCAAAGCAGAATATTTGAGGTATGGATGGGTTAACACAACGAGACAAGTAAGTCTTCCAAGTTCCATTTAAATACATCACACTTTCAGTTTATATTTTTACGTGCCTATAGTGTTCCGTTCAACATCATCTTGACAAGAAATATCTAGAGAAAAGATTTTGTTCTTGGAAGTGAAGCTACTGATAATCTTCATTTACAAAATTTGAAGAAATAAATCTTCATTAGAAGTGAAATTTCAAAGCTGAGTAATCAGTGAGTTGTCAGAACAGAACAAATGGAATGAAGTCAGTAACTGAGGATCCACTATTCCTATTGTCTAAAATTATGTCTCCCTCCCTCTTCTGAATCTCTGCTCTGTTGTGAGAACATGGGGTTTCAGGTACCTGAATCATATAAACTCTCTGGGGGATTACAACCATGATCTGGTTCTCTATGAACTGCATCTCCACAAATGACTTCAGATCTAAAATGCTTAAGCTTGAATAGAAACTGTGGAAGCATGAACTACTGAGTAATAGTGCCCCTTTTTCACTTACATGGAACCTCAGGAACTTTGGGTCCTCCAAGGGGTACTTTTGAAAAATGGGAGGAAAAAGTAGGAATGGAAATATTTGAAACATTAATAATTATCAAAGAACATTTATTTCTCTACATTAGTGTGTAGCAGATACTAAATATCATAAGGGTGTTTCAAGATAAACAGCATATCATCAAAAGGCTGTGAGAGTTTCTCTTCTTCCTCTCCGTCTGTAATACCTGGAAGCAGGTGTACAGTGAAAGAAAGCATGTTATACATTTATAAAAGTATATATTTATATAAATATGTATAACAAATATATGGATAAATATATGTGTCAAGGAGACATGCTTTAGAAGTGGGAGTGGGTTTTGATTTTACATTTATATCACGAACCTCTAAGGGCAGTCAGATATATTCCAAGTACCTAGTGATACCCCATCAAAACATAGATCCCCCAATTTTTTGAATATGAAAAAAAATCAAGTTAATAATAAAGTGGAGCATATCTCTTAACTTTATATTCATTGAATTGGCAAAATTAATCAGAATCTTTCAAAAGATACAGAGGGTTGTATTTCAAAGGTGCTAGGAAGGTATGTGTAACTTTCACAAGCTTCCTGAGACTCATAATGACCCAATGAGGTGGTCATTACAGATTGAGGAAAAAAGTGTTGAACTGAATTATTAAGAAACCACAGCTAAAATGTCCAAAATGAGGAGTATTTGTTCTTCTTAAAATATTACCTAAAAATCACATTCACCATGAATTAATTCCTTTTTTTTTTGCAGATAAACCATTTCACACTCACCCTCTTCTCCTCACTCGTGAAGTTATGCAGCTGAATCATAATGTGACAGAGTTCCTTCTGCTTGAGTTGACCCAGGATCCTGTTAGGAAGAAATAGCGTGTGCCACCTTCTTGCTGTGTGGAGTGTTGCTGGGTGACTTGCTGACTATTACTGCCATCGAGACCAGCCAGACACTCGGGAGTCCAAGGTACTTCTTTTCCACTTATCTTTGTCTAACGCCTGCTTCTCTACCTCCGTTGCCCCTAGAATGACTGGATGCCCTTTTGAAGAAGAACACTCTCTCTTTCAATGAATGCATGACACAAGTCTTCTCATTCCACTTTTTCGGCCGCCTGGAGGTCTTCATGCTAATCCTCATGGCTGCCGACCGCGATGTGGCCGTCTGGAAGCCCTTGCACTGTATGCCCTTCAGGAGCCGACAGGTCTGTGGTGTGCGGTGTCTGTGGCCTGGGTGGGGTCCTGTGTGCACTCTTCAGCTCAGGTTTTTCCGGCCTTGAGTTTACCTTTCTGTGGCCCCAGTGTGATTGATCACTATTTCTGTGACTTGCAGTCCTTGTTGAAACTTGCCTGTACAGACACCTACATGGTCAGTCTCCTCTTGGTGTCCAGCAGTGGGGCCATCTGTACAGTGAGCTTTGTCCTGCTGGGGCTCTCCTATGTCATCACCTTGCATTCTCTGAGGAACCACAGTGCCGAAGGGAGGAGAAAAGCCCTCTCCACCTGCATCTCCCACATCACTGAGCTCACCTTGTTCTTTGGTCCTTGCATATTTATATACACGTGGCCTGCAACCCCCTTTCCATCGACAAGATGATAGCTCTGTTTTATACACTTGCAACACCTTTGCTCAACCCTCTGACTTATATACTGAGGAATGCAGAAGTGAAAAACGCCACGAGGAAATTATGGAGCAAGAACTTAGTCTCAGAAGACTTAATGGAAGTTTCAAATTTTTCTTAACAGTTTGGACTGACCTAGAAGTTCCTAGAACATACTGTCATCTTACCATGTTGCTAATGTAATCCTATCATGGGACATGAGGGTTAGTTTCCTTCGTGAAAGTAAGCAACATTACTAGACAGTAACCAGTTAGTGTTGAATCAGTTCTACGCAGAGGAAGAGACAGGATCAGGTGTGAACAGGTACTTAAGGTCTGTGGCCTTAGACGTTCCCGCCGTGTCTCCGCCTCCCTTGCCTGCCCAGCATCACTGTGGTTTTGATCTATGTTCATCATTATGTTGACTTCATGTGTTCTCTGCTCACAGTTACACCTCTGTGTGCTTATGTCCACAGCCTGACAGGTTTTCCTTCCAAACAGTTTATTTATTAGACACTGTGGTCACTTCTTGTCTGATCATAGACCTTCAACTTTGTTTTTCTTCCTGCCCGCAGGAGGCACTAGATATAAATAACTGAAAATTCTTCGTGTTTTAAGGGAAGACATACCATCTAGGTAATCTCCCTTATATTTCTTGTGGTTATATTTTGAATTTTTATCATAGTTTACCTAGATCCTTCTAGAACAGTGACAGACATGGTGAGAAAATTCACTCTTCTAAAGGAGTCTTTTTATCACAGGACAGTTTTGATAGTTGGGGTTGTGCTCATATTGTTATTCTGTTCATCAGAACTACTTTTAACTCCTAAAACAATATCATAATTTTGGGGAAGTATTAAGTTTTATCCTGAATCATAGCAATTATAAAAATCTATTTATAATACTGAGTTATTATGATTGAAGCACAGAAAACCCAAATTAAGGTAGACCTATTCACATGGGCTAGAAATAAAGAGTGCGAGGAGCTGATGGTAGGAAATTAGAAAACAATAACTGATTAAAGAAAGAGTGTTGTAACACTTAACAGAGAATTTAGGCTTTGAAACAAAAATACGTCACAGATACGAATATTTTATTGAGTTTTAATACAATTCAGAGAAGAGAGTAACTTGTGAGAGACTGGGATACTTGATGAAAATCACGTTCATGCCCTGGAGCGGTGCATTACCTTTGGTGACCCACCATCACCAAACCCTCTCTGATGATCACTGAGAATCCTTCTGATTTCAGTCTGTTTTCTTATTTGTATTGTTATCCGTATCTTTCCCCATCGGAAAGTCAAAGTCAAGATGAGTATTTTGTTTACTTGGAACTTATGTTTCTATTTACATTACTAAATTACAGAAGATTATTAAATTTGTATTAAATTTATTGTATCATGAACTTTAGAATTTCTTCAGCTGGAGGAAAAGATAATTTATTTCTCCTTGTGGTAACGGTAACCTGCGAATTCCACAGTGAATTCTATGGATATAGTACATCACTTTTTTTCAGATTCTGGGAATTTCCAGGTGAATCCATCTTAAGCAGTCCATCATTGCTTACAGTGTGATCCTGCCCTTGCAAAGTTCGCATATCAGTAGATTCCCACTGGCGGAGTTTTAGTTGAAGTCCTCTATTTCAGCACAAGGAAAACATGAAAAGAGTATATATTGGATCCAGTTTAGGTGCCTCCCCAGATGCACCAGATCTAATATGTCTTCTGGACGTGCTTGTGACAGAGAGCTCGCATGCCCCCGATTGTCGCGTCTCCAGCAGATAGAGACTGGGATCTAATTCTAGTCCAGGATTTCATAATCTAGTAGAACTGCAAAGATGCCTGAGTGTGCCACCTCACCAGGATTTTGTTTTTAAAATCAGTGTTCTGATAGGGAAGGAGTGGGACTCTGAGATCCCTAATGTGCTAAAATAGACACATTTGTGTGGGAATGGGTGAGAGTCATGCACGCATGCATCACCTTGCCTCCTCTTGGTTGTGGTAAGTAACTTCCTTTCCCCTCAACAAGAGGAAATAACAGTCTTCCCTGGCCTAGACCCCTTACTATTACTGCATTTGAAGAAGGCGCCTTGCAACAGTATCTGTTCTCGTGAGCTTCCTCCCTCACCCCTTACTGCTTCCAAACAGCTCACCAGGCACACATTACGGGAAAGTCAGAGCAGGAAAGTTAGCATCTTGTGCTAGAAGGAAGTGAGATACATGAGAGAATCTCAGGACTAGGCTACTGTGTGCAAGTGTGAATGGAGGGGGGCACTTCATTATGGGAGGTGTTAACACAGAGGAACCAAAGGTAAATCTGGTGTTGAAGTCTATCATGATAGGCTTTTCTCATAGATGCCCATCATTAGAAATGCCTAATGTTTGCTTTCATCATATATATATGATTATAAATATATATAAAAATTGTTATATTTATATATAATGAATATATATGTATCTATATAATATATAATGAATACATATATTCATATTCATATAATAATATAATAAATATAAATAAGAATATATATAAATATTCTTAAATATTTATTAGATCTGTGGGAAAGAACTACAAAGACTGAGCTGCTTAAAGTATGAAAGACCTACGTCAATTTTTTCTCCTTAGGTACTGGCATATCCCCCAACTCTGTACTATTCTTGGGTGTGGTAGCTTAGGAGTGAATATGATTTGAACTCACTTCATATTTAGAGGTCACTAGGGTAAATTGCTTGAAGAAATTACATCCCAAAGTTCAAGTTGGGGAATTTTTGAAATACGTCATCAGTATGTCCATATTCAAATGGAGATAAAATAAGCCCAACTAAAAGAATTGTGGGCTGACTGGTATGGTACCCTAATCCACCTGTGGATTAAGAATACGTTCTATTAATTTATTTAATATTTATTAGGTTTATGATTTTTATCATTCTTAGAACATTTTTATTATAAGCATTTTAAGCACTTCTCTACATGCATTGCAGAATGATATAACTTCTATTCACTGATGTAACACTGTCTCAGAGCAGCTTGCAAGTATTTTTTTAATGGCAATCATATTACAATATATTCATGTATCTAACATGTTGTACACCTTAAATTTACATGAAATGTTAAGAAGGAAGACACAGACCCAATATTGTGTCACCAAGCCAAGTCACCAATCCAGGGCCTAATGATAAACACAATCAGAGTTTCAAGCTCCCCCAGAAATGTAGTCAGGAATTTTCAGGTCAGCATCAATGATAAGATCATCTGTCACATGAGCTTCTCCATCTTCTCTAAAAGAAGATGATGTGATCTGCATTATAATCCCCCTGCTCTTCCCCATAAGAGGAAGTAACCTTGCCTGAAACAATCCCTTCTTTTCCTTTGATAATAACCTTTCTCCCTTCCTCCTGTGTATAAAAACCTTCCATTCTGTCCAATTCCCCAGAGCAGAGCATCTCTATTTGCAGGATGGATTGCTGACCAATTAAAGAATCCCTTGATAAAGCCAATTAGACCTTCAAATTTATTTGGATGAATTCTTTTTCTTAACAAATGTTATACATCAGATATATTTCAATTAAAAAAAAAAAGGCATAGAAGATGGCAGTGTGAGAGGTGAGACAGAGAACTCCTCCCAAAACCACAGATAGTGTGAAAATAGAGTTAATACAACTAAGCCTAAAACAGCAACAGGAAAGAAGGCTGCCCCAGACTGCATACAGATCTCACGAACAGAGAAGACCTCACGAAACAGGGTAACATATGAAAGCCTTGATCCGGCAGGACCCAAGCCCTTCCCTCACCCCAGTTCACCTGCGAGAGGAAGAGAAACAGAGCAGGGGAGGGACTGGAAGCCTGGGACTGCTGAACACCTAGCCCTGGAGATCTGCTTGATGAGCAGAAACCTACATTGTGTGGTGCTCTGGAGGATGGGGAGCTGGGACAGGTGGAGTGTTTGAGATACAGATTCCAGCCATTTGTGGAGGACGGGATCCACACCCGGCTGCTCTGGGACAAGGGAAAGGCAGGGAGTCTGAGAGGCTTCCTAGCAGCAAGAGGGCTGCTGTAGGGGTGGGGTTTGCACAGAGCTTGCTGGGCTGGAGAAGGGATAGAGGGACAAGGTTGCCTGGGCGTGCTCTGCCCAGCAGATTGGGAACTTTGGGGACCTTCAGGCACTCCATCCCCCTGGCTGCCTACTCAGCTCCAAGGTCCCGCCACTGTGATACACAGCCTGCCGAGCCTTCCTCCTGGCCTGACAGCACTGGCTGGCAAACTGGCAGTCACTGTTCTGACATCAGGCCAGCTAGAGAGAGGCCTCACCTACAACAGCTAGAGATGCCAAGCACAGAGGCTTACACCTGTGTGCTCCACCCACTGGCTGTGATACTGGAGACAGGCAGGGAAGACGGGAGTCAGGAAACAGATATTTCCTCCCCCAGTCACTAGTTCTGCTCCCCTATGACCCCCAACCTCACTCTAGGGGCTGAGAATCTCCAGAGACTGGAGTTTCTGGGCAATAGAGGGCACCTCACAGAAATATGAAATGTCAAAAGAACGTGGTACAGACCAAAATCTCAAAAAAACCCAGAAAATGGCCAAATGAAAATGAACTCACCACTCTTCCTGAAAGAGTTCAAAATAAAAATAAAAATGCTTATGGAGGTAAAGAAAAATGTTCAAGAACTCAGGAACAAATTAAGATGGAGATTCAATCATTGAGAAATTCCATATCTGAAATGAAACATAAAATGGAGGGATGTAAAAGCAGATTAGATGTAGCACAAGAGACAGTAAATGGAATAGAAATTAGAGAAGAGGAATTCAAAGAAGCTGAGGCACAGAGAGAAAAAATAATCTCTAAGAATGAGAGAATATTGAGAGAACTGTGTGACCAATCCAAACAGAACAATATTCACATAATAGGGGTACCATAAGAAGAAGAGAGAGAAAAAGGGATATAAAGTGTCATTGAGGAGGTAATTGCTCAGAATGTCCCCAGTCTGAGAAAGGAGATAGTCTCTCAAGCCATGGAGGTGCACAGATCTCCCAACACAAGGGACCCAAGGAAGACAATATCAAGACATATCATAATTAAAATGGCAAAGATCAAGGATAAAGACAGACTTTTAAAAGCAGCTAGAGAAAGAAAAAAGATCACATACAAAGGAAAACCCATCAGGCTATCATCAAACATCTCAATAGAAACCTTACAGGCCAGAAGGGAGTGGCATGATATATTTAATGCAATGAAACAGAAGGGCCTTGAACCAAGAATACTCTACACAGCAAGGTTATTATTTAAATTTGAGGTGGAATTAAACAATTTCCAGATAAGCAAAAGCTGAGAGAATTTACCTCGCACAAACCACCTCTACAGTGCATTTTGGAGGGACTCCTATAGATGGAAGTATTCCTAAGACTAAGTAGATGTCACCCAAGGGATATACAAAGAGTACAGAATGTGATTCATAGTATACAGAGAATGGAGGAGGAAGAAAAAGGAGAACAAAAAAAGGAATCTGCTTTAGGTTGTGTTTGTAATAGCCTACAAAGTGAGTTAAATTAGACTGTTAGACAGTAAAGGAATTTCCCTTGAACCTTTGGTAACCACAAATCTAAAGCCTGCAATGGCAATAAGTACATACCTATCAATAATCACCCTAAATGTAAATGGTCTGAATGCACCAATAAAAAGATGTATAGTCACTGAATGGATGAAAAAACAAGACCCATCTATATGCTGCCTACAAGAGACTCACTTTAAACCCAAAGAGATACACAGACTAAAAGTGAAGAGATGGAAAAAGACATTCCATGCAACTAAAAGGGAGAAAAAAGCAGGAGTTGCAGTACTTAGACAAAATAGACTTCAAAACAAAGAAAGTCACAAGAGACAAAGAAGGACATTACATAATGATAAAGAGGTCAGTCCAACAAGAGGATATAACTATTATAAACATCTATGCACACAATACAGGAGTGCCTACATATGTGAAACAAATACTAACAGAATTAAAGGGGGAAATAGAATGCAATGCATTCATTTTGGGAAACTTCAACAGACCA
The DNA here is from genome assembly GCA_029783875.1 of Phataginus tricuspis. Classification (NCBI taxonomy): domain Eukaryota; kingdom Metazoa; phylum Chordata; class Mammalia; order Pholidota; family Manidae; genus Phataginus; species Phataginus tricuspis. The sequence goes on along the minus strand of JAQQAC010004253.1, from coordinate 14,103,839 downwards.
CTCACTCCAAAGGACAGATCAACCAGACAGAAAATAAGTAAAGAGACAGAGGCACTGAACAACGTATTACAACAGATGGACCTAATGGACATCTGCAGAACACTCCATCCAAAAGCAACAGGATACATATTCTTCTCAAGTGCACATGGGACATTTTCAAGAATAGATCAAATACTAGGACACAAAAAGAGCCTCAGTAAATTCAAAAAGATTGAAATTGTACCAACTAGCTTCTCAGATAACAAAGGTACGAAACTAGAAATAAATGACTCAAAGAAAATGAAAAGTCCACAAACACATGGAGGATTAATAACATGCTTGTAAATAATCAATGGATCAATGACCAAATAAAAACTGAGATCAAGCAATATATGGAGAGAAATAACAACAATAATTTAACACTGCGACGGCTGTGCTAAGAGGGAAATATATTGCAATACAGGCCTACCTCAGGAAAGAAGAACAATCCCAAATGAACAGTCTAAACTCACTATTAATGAAACTAGAAAAGGAAGAACAAATGAGGCCCAAAGTCAGTAGAAGGAGGGACATAATAAAGGTTAAAGCATAAAAAAATAAAATTGAGAAGAATAAAACAATAAAAATAATCAATGAAAGCAGAAGCTGGTTCTTCATTGCTGAATTTTATCAAACATTTAGTGAAGACCTAATACCCATCCTACTTAACGTTTTTCAATGAATAGAAGAGGAGGGAATACTCCCAAACTCATTTACCAGGTCAACATCACTCTAATATCAAAACCAGGCAAAGACACCACAAAAAAATAAAATTACACACCAATATCTCTGATGAACATAGATGCAAAAATACTCAGCAAAATATTAGCAAACCGAATTGAAAAATACATCAAAAGGATCATCAATCATGATCAAGTGGGATTCATCCCAGGGATGCAAGGATGGTACAACATTCGAAAATGCATCATCATCCACCACATCAACAAAAAGAAGGGCGAAAACCACACGATCATCTCCATAGATGCTGAAAAAGCATTCAACAAAATTCAACATCCATTCATGATAAAAACTCTCAACAAAATGGGTATAGAGGGCAAGTACCTCAACATCATAAAGGCCATATATGACAAACCCACAGCCAACATTATACTTAACAGCGAGAAGCTGAAGCTTCTCCTTTAAGATTGGGAACAAGACAAGGATGCCTACTTTCCCCACTTTTATTCAACATATTTCTAGAGGTCCTAGCCATGGCAATCAGACAACACAAAGAAATAAAAGGCATCCAGATTGGCAAGGAAGAAGTCAAACAGTCCCTGTTTGCAGATGACATGATATTGTACATAAAAAACCCTAAAGAATCCACTCCAAAACTACTAGATCTCATATCTGAATTCAGTAAAATTGCGGGATACAAAATTAATACACAGAAATGTGTTGCATTTCTATACACTAACGATGAACTAGCAGAAAGAGAAATCAGGAAAACAATTCCATTCACAATTGCATCCAAAAGAATAAAATACCTAGGAATAAATCTAACCAAAGAAGTGAAAGACTTATACTCTGAAAACTACCAGACACTCATGAGAGAAATTAAAGAAGATACCAATAAATGGAAACACATTCCATGCTCTTGGGTAGGAAGAATTAATATTGCAAAAATGGCCATCCTGCCTAAAGCAATTTACAGATGCAATGCAATCCCTATCAAAATACCAACAGCATTCTTCAATGAACTAGAGCAAATAGTTCTAAAATTCATATGGAACAACAAAAGACCCCGAATTGCCAAAGCAATTCTGAGAAGGAAGAATAAAGTGGGGCGAATTACACTCCCTGACTTGAAGCTCTACTACAAAGCCACAGTAATCAAGACAAATTTGCTACTGGCACAAGAACAGACCCATAGACCAGTGGAACAGAATAGAGAGCCCAGATATAAACCCAACCATATATGGTCAATTAATATATGATAAAGGAGTCATGGATAAACAATGCGGAAATGACAGCCTCTTCAACAGCTGGTGTTGGCAAAACTGGACAGCTACATGTAAGAGAATGAAACTGGATTATTGTCTAACTCCATACACAATAGTAAACTCAAAATGGATCAAAGACCTGAATGTAAGTCATGAAGCCATAAAACTCTTAGAAAAAAACATAGGCAAAAATCTCTCGGACATAAATATAAGAAACTTCTTCATGAACATATCTCCCCGGGCAAGGGAAACAAAAGCAAAAACAAACAAGTGGGACTATATCAAACTGAAAAGCTTCTGTACAGCAAAGGACACCATCAATAGAAAAAGTCATCCTACAGTATGGGAGAATATATTCATAAGTGACATATCCTATAAGGAGTTGATATCCAAATTATATAAAGAGCTCACGCATCTCAACAAACAAAAAGCAAATAAGCCAATTAAAAAATGGGCAGAGGACATGAGTAGACACTTCTCCAAAGAAGAAATTCAGATGACCAACAGGCACATGAAAAGATGCTCCACATCGCTAATCATCAGAGAAATGCAAATTAAAACCACAATGACATATCACCTCACACCAGTTAGGATGGCCAACATCCAAAAGACAAACAACAACAAATGCTGGCCAAGATGTGGAGAAAGGGGAGCCCTCCTACACTGCTGGTGGGAACGTAAATTAGTTCAACCATTGTGGAAAGCAGTATGGAGGTTTCTCAAAAATCTCAAAATAGAAATACCATTTGACCCAGGAATTCCACTCCTAGGAATTTACCCTAAGAATGCAGGAGCCCAATTTGAGAAAGACAGATGCATCCCTATGTTTATCACAGCACTATTGACAATAGCCAAGAAATGGAAGCAACGTAAGTGTCCATCAGTAGGTGAATGGATAAAGAAGGTGTATACACCTTGGAATATATATACACAATGGAATATTATTCAGCCATAAGAAGAAAACAAATCCTACCATTTGCAACAACGTGGATGGAGCTAGAGAGTCTTATGCTTAGTGAAATAAGCCTGGCAGAGAAAGACAAATACCAAATGATTTCACTCATCTGTGGAGTATAAGAACAATGAAAAAACTGAAGGAACAAAACAGCAGCAGACTCACAGAACCCAAGAATTGACTAACAGTTACCAAAAGGAAAGGAATTGCGGAACATGTGTGGGAAGGGAGGGATAATGGGGAAAAAGGGGTATTACTATTAGCACACATATTGTAGCTGGAGGGTGGGCTTACAGGGAAGGCAGTATAACACAGAGAAGACAAGTAGTGATTCTATAGCATCTTACTACGCTGATGGACAGTGACTGTAATGGGGTATGTGGTGGGGACTTGATAATACGGGTAGTCTAGTAACCATAATATTGCTTATGTAATTGTATATTAATAATAGCAAAAAATAAAAAATAAAAAAGGCATAGATTCTTTTTAAAAGGACTATCTTGAAGATAAATCTCCATTCAAACTTTAGAGGAACTAAGGTAACCTTGAAGGGCAGTGGAAAGACCACAATCTCCTATGTGAGATTCCTTAAATAGAAATTTATGGGCTTTAAATAATTTTGCCTAATATTACATATAATAAAAAAATACCTTTACAGTTAAAAAAAAAAAAAAATATATATATATATATATGTAGTCTGGAGATTGAAGAGATTTTTGACATAAGGCATTCACCCATGACTTGAAATTTGATGTTGTCATGGGTTGAACTGTGTCCCCCTAGAAAAGGCTATATTGGAGTCTTAATCCCCAGTACCTTAGAACGTGACCTTCTTTAGATGTAGGGCTTTATGTTATAAGTGCCTGATGTCAGCCTTTTTGATAATAATGTAAGTGTTAGACATTAAGCTTTGGATTGCAGAGGCAACCATTTCAAATACAACCATTTGGAACAAATATATGGCCATCTGCACAATTACATAAGGAGCAAAACTGCCTCACCCATTAAGCTCCCCATTTAGAAAGCACTGGGTGACCTATACCTGATCGTTAGCATGGCTCTGCATTTTCCTTTAATCCTACTTTTCTGTTTTGACTCATCAGTAAAAAGTGAACCCTTGAAACCCTCAGCCCCCAGTCTCAAACCCAATGAAGGCAGAACCCCAGTTTCACGGATCACACATCCCACCTCACTGTGTGGCCCAGCCACACACTGGCTCTGGTCAGTGGGGGGTATGCCTGTAGGGGGTTGCCCCGGGTGTAGGCCCAGGTGAGTGTCCTCAGGTGTTGATAGCATCACTATCTATAGGCTGAGACCTACATAAACGAGTCTTTCCAGAGGTAATCAAATTAATATAAGGTCTCAATGGTAAGCCCTAGTCCAACATGACTGGTGTCCTTACAAAAAGGGGAAATGTGGACACACACAGACACACACACAGGGAGAATGCCATGTAAAGATGAAGACAGAGATGGGAGTGAACATCTACAAATCAAAGGAGGTCAATGGCTGTTAGCAAACCACCAGAAGCTGGGTGAGGGGCTGGGAACAGACCGTCCTGAGCTCTCAGAGGAGCTAGCCCTTCCATCACCTTGGTCTCAGGCCTTTAGCCTCCAGAACCGTAGGACCAAACATTTGCGGTGTTTAAGCCACCCAATTTGTGGTCCTTTGTTACAGCAGCATTAGGAAGCTGATATGCATGTTCTAGAAACATCTGGAGCTGGCCGTCTAGGCACATACAGGTTGGGAGCTGCATTGGTTTTCTAGTGTTGCTGTAATAAACAACAACCTATTAGGAAAAAATGTCACAGGTTTATTATCTCACAGTTCTGTAGGTTGGAAATCCCACAGAGGTCTCTCTGGGCTAGTGATCAAGGTGCCAGCAGGGCTGTGTTCCTTTCTGGAGGCTATAAGGGAGAAGCCGTCTCCTTGGCTTTTCTAGCTTCTGCAGGGTGTCCGCACTCCTTGGCTTTGACCTCTCGGTTCCTTCTTCATGCAGCCAATGTTGCATTTTTGACTGTGGTTTTACTGTCACATCTTCCTCTGCCTTTCTTTTCTGCCCTTCACCCCTTCTACTCTGAAGGACCCTTGTGATTCCATTGGGCTCATCTGCATAATATTGGATAATGTCCCTATTTTAAAGTCCGCCTCAGTCTTCACCCCATTTACCACATAAACTGATAGTCTCATAGGTCACAGATATTAGGGTGTAGACATCTTTAGGGGCCGGTATTCCGCCTACCACAGTAGACCTCAGTAAATGAAATGAAGATGCAGGAAGTTTCTTGGCATAGCGTTGAGGAAGACTCCCACTAATATTAGACTCTAAAGCCAGAGAGCCCACAAGCTGACTGTGAATGTTTTGTGGGAGGGTCCAGAACACACTCCCTTTCCTAATGCAATAGCTATGTACTGGTAAGGGGAGCACAAACATTTTTGAGAAGTTTGGTAGGAGTTAGAGGTAAAGACGCTTCCCTAGACCTTTGCTCCGTGGCAGCTTCTCCAAGGGACCCGGACGCTGTGCATTGCGGGAACGGGATCCTGCTGCTCACCAGTACATCGAAGGGTAACAAGACAAGCTAGGAAGGCTCAGGTGCATTTGACATTTTCCTTTATATATTTATAAGATATATAAAATATATATTTTAACTGTAAAGAGCTTTCTTAATGCATACTCCGAAAGGGAATGGGAATTATACTGGATCAGAAAGTCTTAGAATAGATATTGTTTTGCTTCAAAAATCCTTCCTGATGAGGTAAGTCTGAGTAGCGCTGACATAGTCATCATTTCACAGTGGAGCAAGTGGAGCCCACAGAGACCCAGGGGGCGTCACAGCCGGATCAATAAACAGATATTCGTGTGATTCCAGGGCAAGGGTTTCTTAATTATAACTTCTGGTCCAGATGTCCTGCTGTCTTTGACTTTTATCTTTAATGTGACGACATCAAAATCAACATCAGAGGTCTTTTTGTTAAAGCACTAACTATGCACTGTCCTTAACATAATCTGTGTATATGAACAGACACATTCCACAGCCATAAACACACACCCAGGGACAGGCAGTAACTGGGACAATCAGACTGTGGAAAAGACGGCAGAGAGATGATCAGTGATGGGTTTATTTGTTAAAGGAAAATAAAGCCCAGCTTGTGGGATGTGAAGGACGAATGCATCATTAGTTTAAGTGTCATTTCACATAGGAAAGACATATTTGCTTGTTTGGAATGAGTGTCTCTGGAAGCCACAGCTGGAAATCAAGTTACCTTAGTAAAAGAAGCAAATGGCTCACTGTATTGAATTTCCCAACCATGCATTTCAGCTACTTGTGCTGACCCTGTAGATTGACTCAGAGTGACCTATTCCTCACGGATGTCTTTGTTTTCATTCATTTTCTTTCGTTTTTTCTAGTAGTCATTTACATTAGTAGGGACGGCTGCCTACACACTACAAGGAGAGATTAGACTCAGCAGAAGCCCATTAGTGGCATGTTACAATTAGAGTGGGCATCTTAGAGGTACTCCTTCTCCTAATCCCTTATCACTTTTATTTAAAAAGAAAAAAATGAGTCCTAGAGAAAGGAAAAACTTTTCCCAAGAGGATGAGAACAGGTCTTTTGTTTTTTTAAGGCTGTAATTTTTCTCTTTCAGATCCTGCCCCCACCTCATTCCCATTCCAACCTACTGGGCTCAGTTTTCACTGTGTTTTGGAAGACTGACATCAGAATGCTTTAGCTCCGTAACTGTTATATTCCGTGTATGCTTTTTCTGTTCATACAACATATATGTATTGAATGCAACTATGATAATGCTGAATTTCTGAGTTTAATATGATTTTTCTGTCCTAGATATTTCAGAAAACTTTCTGAATGTGAAACATTAGAACCAGTATAATCAATTATTATTACATATATGTTTTATGATAAATAATTATAATTAGATAAATAACACCTTCTTTCTGTAGAATGTGTTATTCTTTTGTTTTTTCCGCCAAGAAAACCCTGTATGGTTGCTATTAATCTCTTCATTGTACAGATGGGAACATTTAAGAGCATGCAGCTTAAATTGTTACTTTCACGACTATTTTCCATTAGCCTCCCAGAAAACCCTCCTGTCCCACAGTTTCTTCATTGCATTTTTAACTTCTGCGTTTCTCAGTGTATAAATCAGGGGATTTAACATGGGGGTGATAATGGTGTAAAATACAGCCACCATCTTATCTTCTTTAAAGGTAGTATCCGGGCGCATGTACATGAAAGTACAAGGACCAAAGAAGATGATGACCACAGCCACGTGGGAGCCACAGGTGGAGAGCGCTTTGCGTCTGCCTTCTGCTGACTGCTTCCTCAGGGACACCAGGATGATGGTGTAGGAGATCAGCAAGATGACAAAGCTCCCCAGAGCGATGGTACCACTGTTGGCCGTCACGACAGCACCAACAAGGTATGTGTCTGTGCAGGCAAGTTTCAGCACAGGGTGCACGTCACAGAAGTAGTGATCGATCTCCCTGGGTCCACAGAAGGGTAGCTGGATGACCAGAGCCACCTGGACAATGGAGTGCAGGAACCCACCCACCCAGATCCCCAGCAACATCTTATTGCATCTGTCACGGTCCATGATGGCCGTGTAGTGTAGGGGTTTACAGATAGCCACATAACGGTCATAGGCCATTGCAGTAAGGATGAAGATCTCAGTGCAACCAAAGAAGTGGACCCCAAAGAGTTGCAACATGCACCCCACATAGGAGATAATTTTTCTCTTGGCTAATAGGTCAACAATCATCTTAGGAGCTGTGACTGAAGAGTAACAAATATCCACAAAAGATAAGTAGCTGAGAAAGAAATACATAGGAGACTTGTGAAGGTTACCCACATAAACTGTCAGAATGATGAGGAGGTTTCCCAGGAGAATGATTGTGTAGAAGAAAGAAAACACCACAAAACAAACCTCTTCAGCCACTGGGTTCTGAGAAAGACCCAATAAAATGAATTCAGTTGCATTGTTAATTTTTTCCATAGAATAAGCAGCCCAAGGTCCCAGGAGATGATTAGATGATCTGAGAGAAAAACATAACAAGGACCAACATTTACTTCTAACTCAAAACGCACGCTCACAATAGCTGAAAATGGAACCTGGGTGCTTACAGACGCTTGGCATGCATACTTGGAGATATTGAAGTGCACGTATCCCCATCATCACCTCAATGTAATAGTCCATTTGTTCACTCCAGATAGGAAACAAAGACCAGAGAGAGAAAACAAACTCTGTATGTCACACAACTAAGCAGGAGTCTCGCTTCCCTCACCTGTTACTGAGGTTTTCTCTTTTGTTTGTTCTAAAAATTTACTATTCTTGTTCTGCATAAGGCATTCTGCCTAATTTTGAAACAACTTCTGTGTTTGAGAACATGGTAACAATTAATTATCTTTTAGGAAAAGTTTGTCCTATCTTTGACACAGATGTGTAAATGTGCCCACATTTCCCCTTCTGAATATTCCCTGAGTGTTCAAGCTCTTAGTCAGTCTGGAGGTGGGGTCATGTAGTAGGGAGAGGACCTAATTACACAAATCTGATTCTGAGATAATGGTGCTGGATAAAGAGGTAAGAAAAAAGATAAATCTATAAGAGAAACTGCTGGGGACACATCAGGACCTGTTTGATCAGAACGGAGGTGAAGTGAAATCTCTGTTACTTTCTCCACATTCAAACTCAGTGTTGGGTGTGAGCCAAGAAATACTTTTATTAGTATTTTAAACATTTGGCTGTTAACTAAAAAAAGCGAAAAGAAAACGAAAAGGCAAGCAAACAAAAAAAGAAAATAAAGAAAAGGAAGGACTCTGCCCTTAATCTCACCATTGCTTGATTCATCGTTTTAATGTTTCAAGTCTTACTGGTTCATATTAATTCTTCCACTTAGGATGCACTAAATATTCCTGGAGTAAATCATTCCTGAAAGATACTTTAAATGAGCTAAGGAAGAGGACAATATTTAATTTAAATGGAGGAGTCTTCAGTGGTGAAATTCAGTAGGTCATTTATAAGGAATAGTTTTGATTCTGGAAAACCCGGGGTTTCCAGGTTATTCCTCAAACCATGCCACAGATGTATACAATTCCTTGAATTATTATGGTTCAGTATAGGAATACACAGTGTCATAGGTAATTCTTAGGAAGTTTGTCCATCTGAGGCCACATCCCTTCCAGATCTGTCAAATTTAGTGCTTCCAACTCCTGCTAAACCAGGTATGTGCTCTCCTCTGTCCCTTTGTCCTGCACTGTGCCTGGCTCTCCAGCTTTTAGGAAACTGCAGGGCTGGGTTTCTGCAGGTCTGTGTCTTAGAGCTGAGAGAGCAGCAGTTCCGGTGTTCCTTCCCTTATACAGTACAAAATCAGATGATACTTGTAGTGGTCATAATAGTAACAACAATAACTTGATTTCATCCTCCTCTCTTCTTATTTTTGTTCATTCTCTTTGTTTTTTATTTCTGAATTTTGAAAAGTTTACTATTCTCCACTGCATGAGCTCTTTATTTCAAGAGAGCCCCATCATTGCAGTTTTTGACAATGGTGAGTTATGTTGCTCGGTTCTCATCTAGAAGAAACTGGGCATTTAAATATTAGCCTCGGAATTGTGCCTCTATTGTCCACACCATAAACTCCTAGAGGGGCTCTTCTTGAATCAAGAATTCCTTCTTCCACTCTGTGAGTATTTCACCCGTGATAATATCTCAGTTTCTTTGGAAATCATTGATACTTTCTTTATCACAATCATGTTACCTTATCTCATGACCATGTATAGGGACACTTTATTTTCTTAATATCATCGGAATAACATCATCTCATCCCCTTATTTCTGAAAACCATGTCTTGTAACCATATTATAGGCATTTAAAATACAGGAAGTTGATGAATTCTGTTTTTCCACGAACTTTTAATATAAATTTTAGGAGAAAAAAAAAATCTCACCAGTATTGCCCAGGTTTGAGTTTTGCTTTATGTTTCTGTCTCTTCTCATTACATGGGTACAGCCATCCAAAATAAAGTAGACGGATGCATTAGGAACTGCTTTTTGCATAATTAGTGCCAGAGAAGCCCTGGCACCCAAAACTCAAAGGCCGGTCCAGGTCCAGGCTTTGTCGCTCCTGGCTCCGTCTCTCACCTGCTGAAATCTGCCATTTCATAGTATCTTTGGTAATAACAAACACTCTTTCTCTATTTCTAAGTAGTAAGGTCTATTTAAAGAGAATGATGCAAAATGTTAATTACCTTGGGGATAGCCATTCTCCCAATGTCTCCCTCCATAATGAGAACCACATCAGAGAAATAACAATGAGCTGTAATTTACAGAGGAATTTTATATTTGTTTTTAAAAACTTAAAAAATGTTTTTGTTTGGTAAGTTTAAAATCCATCAATTTTTGCATTTAGGGTCATACCATGAATCCAGAACATTGTATCACACACTTTTGAAGAATTGTTTTTGATTTGCAAGAAAGACATTTCATTTCTATTAAGGAGAAGAAAAATCACCAAGGGAGGGAAAAATTATATATATATATATATATATATACACACACACACACACACAAGGGAAACCCTAGGTTTTTTCAGCTTATTGTAGCCTCCTTTGTCTGCTCACAAGTTTTAGGACAACATATTGAAGGTTGGATGGTACTGTGGAGGGACACAATGGCATAAGTAAGTTTTCCAGATTACATTTAAGTGAATCATATGTCTGTTTGTTTTCACTTTCATATGTTGTCACTGCTCTCATCATCTTCATAAAAAAGATCTAGAGAAGAGATTTGTTCTTGGACATGACCCATGGTAGTATTTCTTTCCATAAACATAAGTCTTCAAGGGCAGTCAGTATAAATGCTGAGTGATACACAATGCAAAACATGGCATCCAACATTTATTAAATATAACCAAAAAAAGAGGAAATAATAAAATGGATCCATACCTCTTAATTATGCATTCATAAAATTAATCATAATCATGTAAAAGTTAACAAAGGATTGTATTCAAAAAGAATTTCGACAAATATATAGAAAATGTAAAAAGCCATTCAGAGCTGAAAAATACAATAACCAAAATGAAAAAATACCATACAGGGAATGAATAGTAGGCTGCAGGAGGCAGAGGAACGAATCAACAAGACAGGAGATAGAGAACTGCAGAGCAACAAAGCTGATGAAAGGGGAAAAAAGAATTTCTAAAAATGAGAAGATGCTAAGAGAGCTTAATAACAGTTCCAAACTAAACAGTATAATAGGGGCCCCAGAAGGAGAAGACAGAGACTAAGGCATAGAAAGTCTTGTTGGAGAATTAATAGCTGAAAAATTTCCCCTTCCTGAGGAAGGAAATAGACATCCAGGCCCTGCAAGCGCAGAGAGCCCCTGAGAAGATGAGCTCAAGGAGGGCAACGCCAAGGCACACAGCAGGTAAAATGCCAAATATTAGAGATGAAGAAAGAATCTTAAAAGCAGCAAGAGAAAGGCAGACAGTTACCTATAAAAGAAACTCCATAAATCTATCAGCAGATTTCTCAGCACAAACATTCCAGGCCAGAAGGGAATGGCATGAAATGCTCAAAGTACTGAAAAGGAAAAGCTACAACCCAAAATACTCTACCTAGCAAGGTTATCATTCAAAATTGAAGGAGAAATTAAAAGTATTCCAGATAAATGAATGTTAGAAGAATTCACCACCACTAAACCAGCCTTACAGGATATGTTAAAGGGATATCTTTAGCTGGAAATATTCTTAAGTCTAAATAGTTTTCATCAGTTAAAATAAACCTATAGTAAATGTAGTAGAATGATAACCTACAAGGCAAGTATAAAGTTTATAAAACAAAAGTAATAAAGTCAACTACATACAAAATTAGTCAAGAGACATAAAAAGTGTAAATGATGACATCATATACATAAAATGTGGAGGAAGAATAAAAAGTAGTACTTTTAGAATGTGTTCAAAATCGTTTCTCCATCAACTTAATATAGACTGTTACATATTTAGGGAGTTATATATGAACCTCCTCAGAACTACAAACCTAAATCCTACAACAGATACACAAAAAACAAAAAGAAAGGAATTCAAGCATGACAATTAAAAAAAAACATCAAATCACAAGAAAAGAGTGTAAGAGAAGAAGAAAGGAACAGAGAGGAACTTCAAAACAACCAGAAAACAATTTTAAAAAATGGAAATAAGTACATAGCTATCAATAATTACTTTAAATGTAATTACTTAAATTATGTAAAAGTAAATGGACTAAATGCACAAATCAAAAGACATGGGGGTGGTGAATGGATAGAGAAACAAGACCCTGCTATATACTGCTTAAAAAGGATTCATTTCAGACCTAAAGACATACATAGACTGAAAGTGAAGGGATGGAGAAAGATGTTAAACACACACTCAAGAGGAAAAAGCATGAGTGGCAGTACTTAGACAAAATAGACTTCAAAACAAAAAAAGGAACAAGAGACAAAGAAGGACATTACATAATGTGGAAGGGATCAGTCAAACAGGAAGTTATAACAATTGTTAATATCTAGGCATCCAAAATAGGAGTACCTAAATATATGAAGCAAATACTAACAGACCTAGAGAGAAAAACTGACAATAGCCCAATTACAGTAGGGAATTTTAGCATCCCACTTACATCTATGGATAGGTCATCCAGACAGTATATCAATAAGGAAATAATGGTGTTGAGGAGAATATTAGACCAATTGGACTTAACAGATATATACAGAACACTACACCCAAAAGCAGAAGAATGAACATATTTCTCAAATGCACATGGACCATTCTCCAGAATAGATCACATATTAGGAGGCAAAAATATCTCCATACATTTAAGAAGATTGAAATTGTACCAAGAATCTTCAGACCATTTTGTTATGAAACTAAAAATTAATGTATGAAAAAAACAAAAAACACCAACATATGGAGGCTAAACAACCTGTTTCTAAATAATAAATAGATCAATGATCAAATCAAAGAGGTAATCAAACAATACATGGAGACAAATGAAAAAAACAAAACCATGCAAAATATGTGGGATGTAGCAAAAGTGGTTCTAAGAGGGAAGTTTACAGCAGTACAGGCCTACCTCAAGAAACAAGAACAATCTCGAACAATCTAAATCTAAACTTACAACAAAGCTCAAAGTTAGTAGAAGTAAACACATAAGAAAGATATGGGCAGAAATAAATATAATGGAGAGAAAATAAAAGAAGAAAATCAATGAAACTAAGAGCTTGCTGTTTAAGAATATAAGGAAAATATTCAAACCACTAGCCAGACTTACCAAGAGAAAAAGAGATGACACAAATAAATCAGAAATGGCAAAGGAATGACAACACAGAAATTCAAAGAATCATGAGAACTCTATAAAAAATTTTATGCTAATAAATTGGATAACCTAGAAGAAATGGACAAATTCCTAGAAACATACAATTTTGTAAGACTGACCCAGGAGGAAACATTTTATATGACCAAACTGATTACTAGTAATGAAACTGAACTGGTAATAAAAAAAAAACCCAACCAACAAAAAGTCAAGACCAGGTGACTTTGTGGGTGAATTCTATCATGAAGAAGAAATAGCATCTATCCTTCCTGAGGTATTTCAAAATATAGAAGAGAAAGGAATACTTACAAATGCATTCTCTGAGGCTAGCACTACTCTACTAGCTAAACTAGACAACAACACTACAATAAAAGAAAATTATAGACCAATATCCATTATGAACAGAAATGCAAAAATCCTCAACAAAATATTAGAAAACCAAATTAAAAAATACATCAAAAGGATCACCCACCACTACCAAGTGGGATTTATTCCAGGGATTCAAGATGGTACAATATTAATAAATCACTGTGCTACACCAAATTAAAAAAAAAGGAAGGCTAAAATCCATATGATCATCTCAATGGAAGGTGAAAATCATTTGACAAAACTCAACATCCATTCATGATAAAAGCTCTCAACAAAGTAGGTATAGAAGGAACTAACCCTACATAATAAAGACCATATATGACAAAACCACAGTTAACAATATATGCAATGGTAAAAGCCGGAAGCTTTTCCTCTAAGATCAGGAGCAAGACAAGGATACCCACTCTCACCATTATTCAACATAGTACTGGAAGACCTAGTCACAGAAATCAGACAATAAAAAGAGATAAGGAGCAACCAAATTGGTAAGAATTAAAACTGTCACTATTGCATATGACATACTATATATAGAACCCCCTAAATACTTTACCAAAAACAATTAGAACTGAATTCAATAAAGTTGCAGAATACAAAATCAAATATTTCATCAGTGTCTTATACTCTAAAGAGTATACTCTCATGCTCATAGATAGTAATAATTCTTATAAAAAATGGCATCCTGCCCAAAGTAATTTAGAGATTCAATGTAACCCTATCAAAATATCAATGGGATTTTTCAATAAACTAGAGAAAATAATCCTAAAGTTCACATGGAACCACAAAAGACCCCAATAGCCAGAGAAATCTTGAGAAAAAAGAACATAGCTGGGGTATCTCAATCCCTGATTTCAAGCTATACTACAAAGCTACAGTGATTAAAAGAGTATGATACTGGTACAAAAACAGACTTGTAGATTAGGGGAATAGAATAGAGAGCCCAGAAATAAAGTCATGCATATATAGTCAATTAACATATGACACAGGTGTCAAGAATATGCAATAGGGAAAAGATGGTCTCTTCAGTAGATAGTGCTGGGCAAACTGGACAGCTATATGCAAGAGAATGAAACTGGATTACTTTCTAACACCATAAAGAAAAGTAAACTTGAAATGGATTAAAGAACTAAATATAAGACACAGAACCATAAAACTCTTTGAAGGAAACATACACAGGAATCTCGAACATCAGCACAAATAATTTTTTTTTTCTGGATACATCCTTCTTGGCAAGGGAAACAAAATAAAAAATGAACAAATGAAGGAAAAAAGATGGTGGCATGAGAAGTGAGGCATAAATTTCCTCCCAAAACCATATATAGTACAAAAATACAGCAAATACAACTATTCCTAAAAGAGTGACCAGAAATAAGATTGTATCAGGCAGTCTACATATGGGAAAAGAGAACAGAAAATCTACATTACAGAAAATCTACATCATAGAAAAGGGTAAAGAAACAAAACCATGACCCGGCAGGACCTGAGCACTATTTCCACCACAGCTCACCTGCAAGAGGAAGAGAAAGAGGTCAGGGAGGGAGTAGAAGCCCAGGACGGCTAAATACCCAGCCCTAGAAATATACTCTGGGAGCACAAACTCACATTGTGTCCCGGCCCCGGGACATCAACGAGGACCTGGAGGGGGAGTGGGAATTGGGTAGGAGACAAGAGACACCAAGAATGGAGGCAAGACAGATTCCTGATCAAGTCTCGCTTATTTGGGGAAATAGCAGAGCATATATAGCATACATGGGGTGAGGTTTCTTCTGAATGGTTGCCCTTTATGCTAATGAAGCGATCTACAAATTCCAATTATGCATCGAGTTGTGTGCATGTGCAGTTATCTCTGACATAAGCGGCGGACCTAGGTGAGAACACTCTGGTGCGAAAGCAATCGAAACTGAAACCTAAACACATTTCTCGGAATGTGAAACCGAAACCTAAACACATTTCTTGGAATGTGAACCTGAAACCATTTGTGCGCTTTCGAAACTCAGTCTCTAAGATGGAGTCTGAGAGCCCAAGATGAAGTTACTATGGCTGTTGCATATCCTGCTCCCCACAACATTGCATGGTGCTCTGGAATTAGAGCATTTGAAAAGTAAGGTCAGAGATTGAGATTCCAGCTGTTTGTGGAGAACAGGTTCCCACAGTTGGCAGGTCTGGGACAAAAGAAAGGTGGACACTTTTAAAGACTTCTCAACAGTGAGAGGGCTGCTAAGGGAGCAAGGAGTACATTACACAGAGCTTGCTGCTCAGTAGAAATAACAGGTGTTCAAAATCGTCCTGGTACACTTAGCCCAGAAGGTTGAGAATTTCAGGATCTTCAGGTGCTCCAACCCCATGGCAGGCAATGCAGCCCCAAGGCCCCCCACCACAATAAGAAGCCTGCCACTCCTTCCTCCATGCGGGCACCTGTGTGCAAGCCTGCTGCCCCTACCATCACACCAGGCCAGCCAGAGGGCAACCCCACCTATGGCAACTACACAGGCTTAACACAGAGGCTGCTCCCTGCGTGTGGTAACTTGCCCTGACAGCGGAGGCAGGCACTGCTGTGGGAAGCAGGAAAGTGCTCTGTCCTCCCGGCTCACTGCGACCCCACCATTGCTCCAAGCCAGCAAGAGAGCAGCCCCTCCTACAGAAGCTTAGGGGTTTAATGCAGAGGTTGCTCACTGCATGCATGACTCACTGGCCCTGAGAGCAGAGGCAGGCACTGCAGCTGGGAAGCAGGAAAGAGCTCTCTCTCTTTAGAGTAGGCACTGGCACCACTTGCCTATGACCAGTACAATTGCTCCAGGTGCTGGGCAGCTCTGAAGAGCAGGGCTTCTGGGCACTAGAGGGCTGCGTACACAAAACTAATATTTTTAATCATTCAGTGGGATTATGGAAAGGCAGAAGAACCTTGTCCAATCCAAAATCCCTCAAATGCAAGAAATAGGGCTCATTAAAACTGAAATCACCAATCTCCCTGATAAAAATCATAAACATGCTAACAGACCTAGAAAAATATTAAAAATCTCAGGGACAAATTAAAGAAAGAGAAACTTTGAAAAATACAGTATCTGAAATGAAACATACAATAGAGGGATTTAAAGGCAGACAAGAAGAGGTAGAGGAGACAGTAAATGGAACAGAAATTAGAGAACAGGAATACAAAGAAGCTGAGGCAGAAAGAGACCAAAGGATCTCTAGGAATGAAAGAATAATAATACAACTCTGTAACCAATCCAAATGGAAAAATATTTGCATTATAGGGGTACCAGAAGAAGAAGAGAGGGAAAAAGGGAAAGTGCCTTTGGAGAAATAGTCACTGAAAACTTCCCCAATCTGGAGAAGGAAATAGTAACTCAGGCCATGGAAGTGCACAGATCTCCCAACACAAGGGACCCTAGGAAGACAACACCAAGACATATAACAATTAAAATGGCAAAGATCAAGGATAAGGACAGAGTATTAAAAGCAGCCAGAGAGAGATAAAAGATCACCTACAAAGGAAAACCCATCAAATTATCATCAGACTCTTAGCAGAAACTTTACAGGAAAGAAGGGAATACATGGTATATTTAATGATTTGAAACAGAAGGACCTCAAACCAAGAATACTCTACCCAGAAATATTATCATTTAAATTTCTGGCAGGGATTAAACATTTTCCAGAAAAGCAATAGTTGAGGGAATTTACCTTTCACAAACAGTCTCTACAGTGTATTTTAAAGGGACTGCTCTAAATGGAAGTATTACTAAGGCTAAACAGCTGTCACCAGAGAAAACAAAACCACAGTAAAGGAAGCAGACCAATTAGTTACTAACCAAATGCAAAATTAAATCAGCTACCCACAAAGTCAGTCAAGGGATACACAAAGAGTACAGAATATGACACCTAACATATAAAGAGTGGAGGAGGAAGAAAAAGAAGGGAGAGAAAAAAAGAACCTTCAGATTGTGTTTATAATAGTGTAATAAGGGAGTTAAGTTAGACTTTTAGATAGTAAATAAGCAGCCCTCGAACCTTTGGTAAGCACAAATCCAAAGCCTGCAATGGCAATAAGTACAAATCTCTTGATAATCACCCTAAATGTAAACAGACTGAATGCAATGCACCAATCAAAAGACATAGAGTTACAGGATAGATAAAAAAGTAAAACCCATCTATATGCTGCCTACAAAAGACTGGCTTCAAAGCCAAGGACATACACAGACTAAAAGTGAAGGGATGGAAAAAGATATTTCATGAAAATAATAGGAGGAAAAAGTAAGAGTTGCACACTTGTATCAGATAAAATAGACTTCAAAACAAAGTAAAAGAGACATTACATAATGATAGGACATTATATAAAGAAGGACATTACATAATGATAAAGGGGTCAGTCCAACAAGAGGATATAACCATTATAAATGTCTATGCACCCAACACAGGATCACCTACATATGTGAAACATATACTAACAGAATTAAAGGGGGAAATAGAATGCAGCGAATTCATTTTAGGACACTTCAACACACCACTCACACTGAAAGACAGATCAACCAGTCAGAAAAGAAGTAAAGAGACAAAGACACTGAATAACATATTAGAAGAGATGTACTTAACAGACATCTACAGAGCACTCCACGCAAAAGCAGCAGGATACACATTCTTCTCAAGTGCACAAGGAACATTTTCCAGAATAGATCACATACTAGGCCACAAAAATAGCCTCAGTAAATTTAAAAAGATTGAAATTATATCAACCAACTCCTCAGACCACAAAGGTATGAAACTAGAAATAAATTGTGCAAAGAAAACAAAAAGGCCCACAAACACATGGAGGCTTAACAACATGCCCCTAAATAATCAATGGATCAATGACCAAATAAAAACAGAGATCAAGCAATACATGGAGACAAACAAATGCCCCAACTTCTGTGGGACACAGTGAAGGCAGTTCTAAGAGGAAAGTATATAGCAATTCAGGCCTATCTCAAGAAGGAAGAACAATGCCAAAAGAACAATCTAAATTCACAATTAATAAAACTAGAAAAGAATAACATATGAGGCCCAAAGTCAGTAGAAGGAGGAACATAATAAAGATCAGAGAAGAAATAATGAAATCAAGAAGAATAAAACAATAGAAAGAATTAATGAAAACAAGAGCTGGTTCTTTGAGAAAACAAAGTAGATAAACCTCTAGCCAGACTTATCAAGAAAAAAAAGAGAGTGTGCACAAATTAACAGAATCAGAAATGAGAAAGGAAAAATCACTATGGACAACACAGAAATACAAAGAATTATTAGAGACAAGAGACACTATGAAAAATTATATGCAAACAAACTGGATAATCTAGAAGAAATGGACAAGTTTCTAGAAAAATACAACCTTCTGAGACTGAAACACAAAATCTGAACAAACCAGTTACCAGCAATGAAATTGAATTGAATTGCTAATCAATAAATGACCTAAGAATAAACCCTTGGACCAGATAGCATAACTGCTGAATTTTATCAAAAATTTAGAGAAGACATAATACCTATCCTCCTTAAAGTTTTCCAAAAAGTAGAAGAGGAGGGAATATTTCCAACTCATTCTATGAAGCCAGCATCACTCTAATACCAAAACCAGGCAAAGACACCAAGGAAAAAATTACAGACCAAAATCCCTGATGAACATAGATGCAAAAACGCTCATCAAAATATTAGCAGACTGAATTCAAAAATACCTCAAAAAAATCATACATCATGATCAAGTGGGATCTATTCCAGGGATGCAAGGATAGTACAATATTTGAAAATTCATCAACATCATCCACCACATCAACAAAAAGAAGGATAAAAACCACATGACCATCTCCATCAATGGTGAAAATGCATTCGACAAAATTCAACATCCATTCATGAAAAAAACTTTCAACAAAATGGGTATAGAGGACAAGTACCTCAACAAAATAAAGGCCATATATGAAAAACCCACAGCCAACATCATACTTAACAGTGAGAAGTTGAAAGTTTTCCTTTAAGATTGGGAACAAGACAAGGATGCCCACTCTCCCCACTTTTATTCATCATAGTCCTGTAGGTCCTAGCTGCAGCAATCAGACAACACAAAGATATAAAAGGCAACCAGAATGGCAAGGAACAAGTTAACTGTTACTGTTTGCAGATGACATGATATTATACATAAAAACCCTAAAGAATCCCCTCCAAAACTACTAGAACTAATAACTGAATTCAGCAAAGATGCAGGACACAAAATACTACAAAGAAATCTATTGCTTTCCTATATATTCATGATGAACCAGCAGAAGGAAATCAGGAAAACAATTCCATTCACAATTGCATCTAAAAGAATAAAATACCTAGGAATAAACCTAACCAAGGAGGTGAAAGACCTATACCCTGAGAACTACAAGGCGCTTGAGGGAAATTAAAGAAGACAGCAATAAAGGGAAATACATCCCATGCTCATGGATAGAAAGAATTAATATTGTCAAAATGGCCATCCTGCCTAAAGAAATCTACAGATTCAATGCAATCCCTATCAAAATACCGACAGCATTCTTCAACGGAACAAATAGTTCTCAGATTCATATGGAATCATAGAAAACCCCGAAGAGCCAAAGCAATCCTGAGAAGGAAGAATAAAGCAGAGAGGATTATGTTCCCTGACTTCAAGCTCTACTACAAAGCCACGTAATCAAGACAATTTGATATTGGCATAAGAAGAGACCCACAGATCAATGAAATAGAAACAGAAAGTCAAGATATAAACCCACACATATATGGCCAGTTAATAAATGATAAATGAGCCATGGATATACAATGAGGAAATTACAGCCTCTGCACCAATTGGTGTTGGTAAAACTGGACAGCTACACGTAAGAAAACTAAATTGGATTATTGTCTAACTCCATACACAGAAGTAAATTTGAATAGAATAAAAGACCTCAATGTAAGTCATGAAACCATAAAACTCTTAGAAGAAAACAGGCAAAAATCTCTTGAATAGTAACATGAGCAACTTTTTTCTGAACATATTTCCTCAGGCAAGGGAAACAAAAAAAAAAATGAACAAATGGGACTACATCAAACTAAAAAGCTTCTTTACAACAAAGGACACCATCAGCAGAACAAAAAGGCATCCTATAGTATGGGAGAATATATTTGTAAATGACATATCTGATAAGGGGTTAATATCCAAAATTTATAAAAAGCTCACGCACCTCATCACCCAAAAAGCAAATAACCCAATTAAAAAATGGGCAGAAGATCTGAACAGACACTTCTCCAAAGAAATTCAGATGGCCAACAGGCATATGAAAAGATGCTCCACATCGCTAATTATCAGAGAAATGCAAATTAAAACCACCGTGAGTTATCACCTCAGACCAGTTAGGATGGCCAGCATCCAAAAGACAAAAAACAACCAATGTTGGCGAGGATGCAGAGAAAGGGGAACCCTCCTACACTGTTGGTGGGAATGTGAATTAGTTCAACCATTGTGGAAAGCAATATGGAGGTTCCTCAAAAAAGTACAATTAGAAATACCATTTGACCCAGGAATTCCACTCCTAGAAATTTACCTGAAGAAAACAAGATCCCAGATTCAAAAAGATATATGCACCCCTATGTTTAATGCAGCACTATTTACAATAGCCAAGAAATGGAAGCAACCTAAGTGTCCATCAGTAGATGAATGGATAAAGAAGATGTGGTACATATACACAATGGAATATTATTCAGCCATAAGAGGAAAACAAATCCTACCATTTGCAACAACATGGATGGAGCTAGAGAGTATTATGCTCAGTGAAATAAATAAGTCAGGTGGAGAAACACAAGTACCAAATGATTTCACTGATTTTTGAAGTATAATAACAAAGCAAAAACTGAAGAAACAAAACAAAACAGCAGCAGTCTCACAGAGCCCAAGAAGGGATTAATGGTTATCAAAGGGAAAAGGGGTGTGGAGAGTAGGTGGGAAGGGAGAGAGAATGGGATTAAAGGGTATTATGATTAGCATACATAATGTAGGGGGGCATTGGAAAAGCAGTATAGCACAGAGAAGACAAGCAGTGACTCTATAACATCTTACTACAATGATGGATGGTAACTGTACTGGGATATTGGGGTGACTTGATAATGTGGGTGAATGTGGTAACCACAACGTTGCTTCATACGATTGCATATCACTGATACCTTAATAAAAAGAAACAAAAAAAAGTGTAAAGACGATAACCCAATTAAAAAGTTGGCAAAACATCTAAATAAGTGCATAGAATATATGCAAATTGAGGAACGCATATTAAAAGATGTTCAATACCTGTATATATTAGGAAATAAAAGCCTAAGCCATAATGAGATACCACTTCACACCAACTAGGATGTCTAGAATCAAAAAAGACAATCAAATACAAGTGCTGGTGAGGATGTGGAGAAATTGGAATCC
>JAQQAC010004253.1:14049458-14081278 GCA_029783875.1 Phataginus tricuspis | reverse complement strand
CGATGTCCTGGGCTTGTTCACTACCCCCTATTGACACCCTGTAAAAGCTGTTTTCTATAAATGAGATCCTGCCATTGGGTGATGGAGTTGTCCTTCCTCCTTTCCAATGGTTGCCTATTACTTATTTCTCTAACCTAAAAATGTTGAATATCCACAGTGAGAGTGGACATCCCTGCATTGTTCTCACTCTTAAGGGAAGTTTTTGTGGGGCATAATTGCTTCTTTAGTGACTTTTCATTTTTCTAAAGACTGTATTCTTTGTATGTGCAGTTATGGGAGTGTCTCTTCTATTAGTTTTCGCTACTTAGGTTCACTACTTACTTGACAGAGATATAAATAACTTGTGAAAAAATATAGATCTTTATCCATCTTTTGTTTTTCTCAGACTCTTGTATAATGTCATTTCCTTAATATATGTTGACGCTTTTTAAAGTGATGTATTAACTTTTTTAAATAGTCTGACTCTACATACAAAGAATATTTTTGTTTCTGGTATAATTTCATGTATGCCTGTGTATACTTTTAAATCATGTTGTTCTTTTGATGTATTTTTTAATTCAGTTTGCTAAGATTTTGTTGAGGATTTTTGCATCTATGTTCATCAGGAATATCAGTCTGTAATTTTCATTTTTTTTGTTGTGCCTTTGTCTGGTTTTGGTATTAGAGTGATGCAGGCCTCATAAAATGTGTTTGGAAGTATCCCCTCCTCTTTTATTTTGGGATATTGTCAAAAGGATGGATATTAGCTCTTCTTTAAATGTCTGGTAGAATTGTCCCCTGGAACCATCTGGTTCAGGACTGATTTTTTGGAAGTTTTTTGGTTACCACTTCAATGTAATTGCTAGTAATTTGTCTGTACAGGTTATGTGTTTCTTTCTGAGTCAAAATTAGGAGAGGTACATTTATTCATGGCTGTCCAATTCACTGGGATATAATAGTTCATAGAATTCTCTTATAATTCTCTGAATTTCTGTGATGTCAGTTGTAACTTCCCCCTTTTCAGGTCTGATTTTGTTTATTCCTGTCCTTTGTTTTTTTCTCGGTAAGTCTGGCTAGGGTTTGTTTATTTTGTTCATTTCCTTGATGAATTAGCTCTTCATTTCATTGATTTTTTTCTATTGCCTTCTTATTCAATGTTTTATTTATTTCTGCTTGATCTTTATTATGTCCTTCCTTCTTTCAGCTTTGTTTGTTCTTTTTCATGTTACTTTAGTTGTGAGGTTACATTGTTTATTGGGACTGTTCTTTTTTTTTTTTGAGATAGGTCTGTTTTGCTATTCATGTCCCTCTTAAAACTGCTTTTGCTGCATCCCACATACTCTGAACTATTGCATGCCTGATTTCATTCATCTCCATGTATTGTTTGATTTCCTCAAACTAAAAAGATTTTGTACAGCAAAGGACACGGTGAATAAAACAAAAAGCAATCTATAGGACTTTAAAGATGGCAGCGTGAGAAGTGGGTTGGAGAGCTCCTCCCAAAACCACAAATAGTACAAAAATATAGATAATTAATACAACTAACCATAAAACAGCAACAATAAATAAGGCTGAACCAGACTACATACAGACCTCTTGAACAGAGCAGACCTCACAATACAGGGTAATGTATGAAAGCCTTAATTCGGCAGGACCGGAGCTGTTCCCCCAACCCAGCTCACTGTTGGGAGGAAGTAAAACGGAGCAGGGGAGGGGGTGGAAACTTGGGACTGCTGAACATCTAGCCCTGAAGATATGCTTTGTGAGCAGAATCCTATTTTGTGTGGTATTTTGTACATTGGGGAGCTGGGAAAGGCGGAGTGCTTGAGAGATAGACTCTGACCATTCATGGAGGAGGGGATCCACACCCGGCTGCTCTGTGTCAGAGAAAAGGCAGCGAGTCTTCCAGGCTTCCTAGCAGCCAGAGGGCTGCTCAGGGGGCGGGGTTTGCACAGAGCTTGCTGTGCAGGAGAAGGGAGAGCTGGACAAGGTTGCCTGCGCATGCTCTGTCCAGCTGGTTGGGAACTTTGAGGAGCATCAGGTGCTCCATCTCCCTGGATGCCTACTTAGAGCGAAGGCCTCCCACAGTGACATGCAGTCCGCTGCACGTTCCTCCTAGCCTACCGGAACCGGATTGCAAACCGGCAGTCACTGTGGTGGCATCAGGCCAGCCAGAGAGAGGCCCTGCCTACAACAGCTAGAGATGCAAAGCACAGAGGCTTACACGTGTGTGCTTGGCCCACTGGCTCTGACACTAGAGACAGGCAGGGTAGACGGGAATCAGGAAACAGATCTTTCCTCCCCCCAGGCATGAGCTCCGCTTCCCTATGACCCCCAACTTCACTCTAGGGGCTGAGGAACACCAGAGACTGGAGCTTCTGTGCACTAGTTGGCACCACACAGAAATATGAAATGTCAAATAACATGGTTCAGACCAAAATCTCACAAACCCCAGAAAAAGGGACAAATGAAACTGAACTCACCAATCTTCCTGAAAGAGAGTTCAAAATAAAAATCATAAACGTGCTTATGGAGGTACAGAAAAATATACAAGAACTCAGGAATGAATTTAAATCAGAGATTCAATCATTAAGAAATTCCATATCTGAAATGAAACATACAATTGAGGGATTTCAAAGCAGATTAGATGAAGTACAAGAGACGGTAAATGGAGTGGAAATTAGAGAAGAGAAATACAAAGAAGCTGAGGCAAAGAGAGAAAAAAGAATCTCTAAGAATGAAAGAATCTTGAGAGAACTGTGTGACCAATCCAAACAGAACAATATTAGCATTATAGGGGTACCAGAAGAAGAGAGAGAAAAAGGGATAGAAAGTGTCATTGAGGAGATAATTGCTGAAAACTTCCCCAATCTGGGGAAGGAGATAGTCTCTCAAGCCATAGAGATGCACAGATCTCCCAACACAAGGGACCCAAGGAAGACAACATCAAGATATAATAATTAAAATGATACAGATCAAGGATAAAGACAAACTTTTAAGAGCAGCTAGAGGGAGAAAAAAGATCACATGCAAAGAAAAGCCCATCAGGCTATCATCAGACTTCTCAACAGAAACCTTACAGGCCAGAAGAGAGTGGCATGATATAGTTAATGCAATGAAGCAGAAGGGCCTCAAACCAAGAATACACTACCCGGTAAGATTACTATTTAAATTTGAAGGACGGATTAAACAATTTTCAGATAAGCAAAAGCTGAGAGAATTTACCTCCATAAACCACCTCTACAGTGCATTTTGAAGTGACTCCTATAGATAGATGGAAGTCTTCCTAAGACTAAATAGATGTAACCCAAGGGCTAGACAAAGAGTACAGAATATGCTTCATAACATACCAAGAATGGAGGAGGAAGAAAAAGAAAATAAAAAAAAGAACGATTAGGTTGTGTTTGTAATAGGATAGGAAGTGAGTTAAATTAGACTTTTAGGTAATAAGGGAATACCCTTGAACCTTTGATAACCATGAATCTAAAGCCTGCAATGGCAATAAGTATATGCCTATTGTTAACCAACCTAAATGTAAATGGTCTGAATGCACCAATCAAAAGACAAAGAGTTACTGAATGGATAAAAAAACAAGACCCATCTATATGCTGCCTACAAGAGACTCACTTCAAACCCAAAGATATACACAGACTGAAAGTAAAGGGATGGAAAAAGATATTTCATGCAACTAATATAGAGAAAAAAGCAGGAGTTGCAGTACTTGTATCAGACAAAATAGACTTCAAAACAAAGAAAGTCACAAGAGACAAAGAGGACATTACATTATGATAAAAGGGGTCAGTCCAACAAGAGGATATAACTATTATTAAAATCTATGCACCCAACACAGGATCACCTACATATGTGAAACAAATACTAACAGAATTAGAGGGGGAAATATAATGCACTGCATTCATTTTAGGAGACTTCAACAAACCTTCTCACTCCAAAGGACAGATCACTCAGACAGGATATAAATAAAGAGACAGAGGCACTGAACAACATATTAGAACAGATGGACCTAACGGACATCTGCAGAACACTCCATCCAAAAGCAACAGGATACACTTTCTTCTCAAGTGCACATGGAACATTTTAAGAATAGATCATATACTAGGCCACAAAAAGAACCTCAGTAAATTAAAAAAGATTGAAATGGTACCAACCAGCTTCTCAGATCACAAAGGTATGAAACTAGAAATAAATTACACAAAGAAAATGAAAAAGCCCATAAACACATGGGGGAGAAATAAAATGCTCCTAAATAATCAATGGATCAATGACCAAATAAAAAAAGAGATCAAGAAATATATGGAGACATACGACAACACTAAAACAACACCACAAAATTTGTGGGATGCAGCAAAGGCCGTGCTAATAGAGAAATATATTGCAATACAGGCCTACCTCAGGAAAGAAGAACAATCCCAGATGAACAGTCTAAACTCACAATTAATGAAACTAGAAAAGGAGGAACAAATGAGGCCCAAAGTCAGTAGAAGGAGGGACATAATAAAGATTAAAGGAGAAATAAATAAAATTGAGAAGAATAAAACAATAGAAAGAATCAATGAAAGCAGGAGCTGGTTCTTCAAGAAAATAAACAAAATAGATAAAGCCATAGCCAGACTTATCAGAAATAGAAGGAATTATTAGAGAATACTATGAAAAATTATATGGTAACAAACTGGATAACCTAGAAGAAATGGACAACTTTCTAGAAAAATACAACTTTCCAAGGCTGACTTAGGAAGAAACAGAAAATCTGAATAGACCAATTACCAGCAAAGAAATTGAATTGGTAATAAAAAAACTACCTAAGAACAAAAGCCTGGACCAGATGGTTTCACTGCTGATTTTTTAATCAAACATTTGGTGAAGACCTAATACCCATCCTCATTAAAGTTTTCCAAAAAGTAGAAGAGGAGGGAATATTCCCAAACTCATCCTACCAGACCAACATCACTCTAATACCAAAACCAGGCAAAGACACTACAAAAAAAGAAAATTACACACCAATATCCCTGATGAACATAGATACAAAAATATTGAACAAAATATTAGCAAACTGAATTAAAAATACATCAAAAAGATCATCCATCATGATAAGTGGGATTCATCCAGGGATGCAAGGATGATACAACATTTGAAAATCCATCAACATCATCCACCACATTAACAAAAAGAAGGACAAAAACCACATGATCATCTCCATAGATGCTGCAATCAGACAACACAAAGAGATAAAAGGCATCCAGATTGGCAAGGAAGAAGTCAAGCTGTTCCTGTTTGCAGATGACATAATATTGAACATAAAAAACCCTAAGGAATCCACTCCAAAACTACTAGATCTAATATCTGAATTCAGCAAAGTTGCAGGATACAAAATTAATACACAGAAATTTGTTGCATTCCTATACATTAACGATGAACTAGCAGAAAGAGAAATCAGGAAATCAATTCCATTCACAATCACACCCAAAAGAATAAAATACCTAGGAATAAACCTAGTGAAGGAATTGAAAGTCCTATACCCTCAAAACTACAAGACACTCTTAAGAGAAATTAAAGATGACACTAATAAATGGAAATTCATCCCATGTTCTTGGCTAGGAAGAATTAATATTGTCAAAATGGCCATCCTGCCTAAAGCAATCTACAGATTCAATGCAATCCCTATCAAAATACCTGCAGCATTCTTCAATGAACTATAGCAAATAGTTCTAAAATTCATATGGAATGACAAAAGACCCCAAATAGCCAAAGCAATCCTGAGAAGGAAGAATAAAGCAGGGGGAATTATGCTCCCTGACTTCAAGCTCTACTACAAAGCCACAGTAATCAAGACAATTTTGTACTGGCTCAAGAAATGACCCATAGACCAGTAGAACAGAATGGAGAGCCCAAGCATATATGGTCAATATATGATAAAGGAGCCATGGATATACAATAGGGAAATGACAGTCTCTTCAACAGCTGGTGTTGGCAAAACTGGACAGCTACATGTAAGAGAATGAAACTGGATTACTGTCTAACCCCGTACATAAAAGTAAACTCAAAGTGGATCAAAGACCTGAATGTAAGTCATGAAACCATAAAACTCTTAGAAAAAAACATAGGCAAAAATCTCTTGGACATAAACATGAGCAACTTCTTCATGAACATATCTCCCCAGGCAAGGGAAACAAAAGCGAAAATGAACAAGTGAGACTATATCAAACTAAAAAGCTTCTGTGCAGCAAAGGACACAGAACAAAGATCAGTAGAACAAAAAGACATCCTACAGCATGGGAGAATATATTCATAGATGACATTTCCGATAAGGGATTGACATCCAAATTATATAAAGAACTCATGCACCTCAACAAACAAAAAGCAAATAAGCCAATTAAAAAATGGGCAGAGGAGCTGAACAGACACTTCTCCAAAGAAGAAATTCACATGGCAAACAGGCACATGAAAAGATGGTCCACATCCCTAATCATCAGAGAAATGCAAATAAAAACCACAATGAAATATCACCTCACACCAGTGAGGATGGCCAACATCCAAAACACAAACAAAAACAAATGTTGGCAAGGATGTAGAGAAAGGGGAACCCCTCCTACTGCTGGTGGGAATGTAAACTATTTCAACCATTGTGGAAAGCAGTATGGAGGTTCCTCGAAAAACTCAAAATAGAAAAACCATTCGACCCAGGTATTCCACTCCTAGGAATTTACCCTAAGAAAGCAGCAGAGCAGTTTGAAAAAGACAGATGCACCCCCGTGTTTATTGCAGCACTATTTACAATACCAAGAAATGGAAGCAACTTAAGTGTCCATCAGTAGATGAATGGATAAATAGGAGGTGGTACATATACACAATGGAATATTATTCAGCCATAAGAAAAAAATAAATCCTACCATTTGCAACAATGTGGATGGAGCTAGAGGGTATTATGCTCAGTGAAATAAGCGAGGCAGAGAAAGACAAATATCAAATGATTTTATTCATCTGTGGAGTATAAGAGCAAAGAAAAAAACTGAAGGAACAAAACAGCAGCAGACTCACAGAACCCAAGCTTGGACTAAGAGTTACCAAAGGGAAAGAAACTGGGGAGGATGGGTGGGAAGGGAGGTATAAGGGGAAAAAAGGGGCATTACCATTAGCACACATAATGTAGTGGGTGGGGGACATGGGAAAGGCAGTATTTTCAGAGAAGACAAGTAATGATTCTATAACATCTTACTATGCTGATGGACAGTGACTGTAATGGGGTATGTGGGGGGGATGTGATAATAGAAGGTCCAGTAACCATAATGTTGCTCAAGTAATTGTACATTAACGATACCAAAAAAAAAGCAATCTATAGATAAATGGGAATTAAGACACAGAGCTGAGGTTGGAGTATATGATCCAATATACAGGGAGGTAAACAACAATTAAGGTAGATTTTGTTTTCTTCTTTTAAATTCCTAGCAGTGGAATTGTGGGGTCATAAGGTATTTCTGTTTTTAGTTTTTTGAGGTAACTCCATACTGCAAGATATGAAGCTATTATATAAGCTCACAAAAAATATATTGAACCAATATTTGTTATTTACTGATACAGGTTCTTTCCAAGATTGACTTTGCTCCATTCAGTACATGCCTACTATCTTCAAAACTATCTTTCAGGTAACCACAGAAAACTTGATAAAATGTATTAATTCCACATGTGACTGTAAACAGAGAGTGTTTCATAAATATTTATGGTTGTAAATGTGCAATTTTAGAAATTCTATAACTTGTATAGGAGATTTATTGCAAATTTAAAAATCCACCATTGCGGGACTCTCTTGTCCCCTCCTAGCCCGAGCCAGAAGCTCTGTCCTCTCATCTTATCTCTAAATAAAAGTCTCCCCCAGGCTCTCCTACCTTGAATGTTTGCAAACTTCATTCTTTGACTCCCACAAACAAGACCCCCGGAATCATTTTTGGGTGCTAATCCAGGATTATTTTGGAGTTGGGAGTATCTTCAGTTTTAAAGCCAGACATGTCTCTGGCATGCATTCTGAAGAATTCCCAGCAATTTGATCCCGAAACCCTGAAAAACAAGTGCCTTATCTCTGCACACAAGCCTGACCTCAATACAAACTCTCTGATTAGAGAGGCTTGGCCCCTAAGAGAAGTATACAATATAATTAGGTTATGCAGCTAAATTAATTTTGCCACAAGAAAGGAAAATGGTCAAAAGCCCTGTGGATTACTACAATATAAAACTGGTTTTCTAAATCCTTTTATTGGAAATCTATTCTACTTATTGGTTCATCATTACCCTCAAAAATTGGGAGGTTTTTAAATTAGAATCCCTGAGACAGAAATTTATCTTCTGCAATACAGTAATTAAAAGAATGCTTAAAGAGAGGCTTGACTTTGCCATGTTTAGTGAAGATTTTGTAAGTTATCTAGCATGGTTGTTAAAAACGAGTGAACTAAATAAGTGTAGTAACTGAACTTATTGGTTGAAAGGATGTTGGGTTAAGAACATCCCACACCCTGGAAACTTCCCAAGCCTCCAACGTCAATGGACTAGGAGTGTTTTTCATTGGTATGATCAACTAGCCTCAATTTTTATACCATCTCTTGGTTTAAAAGATGTAATTTGGCATATCAAATCCTTAACCAGTTTTACTCAAAAGGTCTTAATACTAAGGTTAAACAAACGCACCAAGCAGTTATACAAAATAGAATGGCACTAGACATCTTAACAGCAGTATAGGTGGGACCTGTGCTCTAATTAAAGTTGCGTTTTGTGTGTTCATTCCAAATTATTCACAAAATGTCTCTGATTCACTCCAGGACCTCTGAAAGCAAGTCCAAGCTATGTCAGGCCCAGAAGTCCCATGGACTACTACTATATGGAGCTGGTTTTCTAAAGCCTTTTAAAGCCATAAAACTGCAAATGGTGATGGAAATGGAACCCAAAATAGAAGTGCCCATCTTCTGAGTCCTCTAAACTGACCAGTGATGGAGACCTAGCTGCATCCTTTACTGCAGCCCCTCTCAGCATGAAGCAGCCAGAATGGTCCTCACCTCCATTCCTCTAGCAGCAGCAAGGGTCTCCATCTGTAGAGGGGGGAATGAGACAGGGACCGTGGGCTTAGACAGAGTAGAGTGAGGGCTTCCGGAAAAAACAAAGCAAGATAATCCATTGGGGGATTTGCTTTGGTCTGTTGGGGTCCCAGCTTGTTTTTCTGACTTTACCCGATGCTGCTTTCTTCCTCCAGCCCTAAACAAATGATTTACAATCTGGGCAATGTAGCAAGCAAGCCCAAAACAAATAGTAAAAACAGGAAGGATTCCATCTTGAAAATAAAATTGCATGTAAATGCCCATCTTTAGATCTTTTTTGTCCTAACTCATCTCGGATTTTCCTGAGTACCAACCTCATGCTATGGCAGTCTGCATTACTTCCTCTCCTATTTTTCAGAAACATGAAGACACAGAGCATCCAGAGCTTCCAGAACTTCTCTGACTATACATTATTAAGCCTCCAGGGAAAAAGTACCAATTTTTTCAGCTAGGCATATGTGGAAGGTAAATCCCAGGAGCAGTCAGCACAGTACTGTGGACGTTGGCTTAGCAACATTTGGCCATGACCCATTCAGAAATGCCTCTGGGAACATAACCACTTAGAGCTTTCAAAGGCCTATTATTTCTTGTGTTGTTGCTTAAGTTTATATTCTGTATTCTGAGCCCAGTTCCCATCAGGGATAGATGTTCCCTAGAACCTAAATACTCGTGGTGGCTTCTACAGGAATTAAAAATATCATTTATTTGGGTTTTTTTCATTTGACCTATTACTTAGATGTGAAATTGGCCTTCAGAATTCCTAGCCTGCTTTCCTGAGGGGTAAAGATGCACTTCTCATTGCATTGCTGATAGTTTTAGTGACTATTTGGAGTGCATTTCTCTCGTGAACATGTAGAAGGTTTACAAATAGGCATGCTGACTTTTAAAAAACATTAGCAGAGAATTATCTGTGTGTGTGTGAATTCCCCTCTGTAATTCTCTGCATTTCATTCCAGATTTTGGTACTATAGGCTAACTGTCAGATATCTGAAGGTGGAATGCTTCCTAATGCAGCCTGAAGCTACCCTGACAGCCACTGAGATCTGATAGTTAGTGAATTTCCCATGTGTCCTTGGTTTGGGAAGTGTCCCACCAACCATGAGCTTGGCTAATTGTATGTTATCTATATTTATTCTATATACTTACTTCCTAAAGGTTATAACTTCTCTTGAAGGATATGACTATTAGATTACTGTGAAAATGTTCTAATAGACTTTAGTTTTAATTGTGCATTATTTATAAGAAAAGTTCCCTTTAAGAATAGTAGAGATAGTAAGACATTTTGAAGTTGGCTCTGAATTTCATTGTGTCCTATTTTTTTGCTTATAGTCAATGCTCCATTTTACTATTAAGAATTAGATCAGTTTATGCTTGAATATCTACAATAAGGAAGAATTTCTTATATTTCAAATTACCTGCCATCTTAAAATAGACTAGTTTCATCTGAATCAACTAAGGTAAGTTTCTATCATGTTACATTCTGTTGCACTAAGAGAAAATTTAAATGTGTAATGGAAACTTATTTAAACGTAAGAGTCCCTATATTTAAGCAGAAAACATAACCAAAAAGGGAGGCATGCTTTTTATTTGATAATGCCAAATGAAGTAACTGCTTGAGGATATTTTTGAATTGAAAAAAAAATGAGACTAATGATTAGTTTTAAGAAACAGCCTAAGATAACCAATCCATTTTCAAGCTAACAGATTTTCACAAACAGATTGCTGAAATGGAAAGATACCTGATCACACTTACTAAATTCATGTTATGATTTTTTTTCTAATTTTTCCACTGTACTTGGTATATATGTTTGCATGACAGTTTCTCTCTTTGCAAAACATTTCACTCAAAGGACAAGACTGTAAAAGGACAATGACTGAGTTTTAGTGTTTTAGGAACCACATATGTCATTGGGACATTTCACATTTCCTCCTGTATTCCTCATTAAATTTTTGAATTATGTAATGATATCTGCATTGTATGAAAGAGGAAAATGAGTGTTAAAGAGATTAAGCAATTAGTTCATGTATCACACTGGTCAGCTTCTTTAACATTCCTCAATGTTTCTACCTCTTTCTATGGTGCCCCTGTTCTAACCACTTGCTCAAAGGTTGCCTGAGAGTCTTTATTCAATAATTGTGGCATCCATTTTTACACAGTTTTCAGTAATATCTCCAGAATCAAATGCCGTTTTTAGTGACAATGATTCTCCTCTCCTGACTTTTCTCTTTTCCTTCCACTAACAGCACTTACCATATCATTTGCTCTCTCAGAGTACAGAGTGGGGTTTTAAGAGTTACTGTACATTAAACACCAATGATGGTCTATGAAACAGGCCAGAATCTTCATTAAGAGATGTACATTTTGGAAAAGCTGAAGGAAAATTATTTCAAAATGTTTTAGAATCAGAGCATTCTAGAGTACATGTTTATTTTCAATGCTCCATATCTTTTTACACACCTAAACACTAGGAAAGACAGACAGGATGTCTGCTAACCCAGCATCTTGCATATTCTTTCCTGCTCAGAGGAGCATTCAAAACAGTCTTTTCATTGCTGTCTCTCATGACACCCTTCACCATCCTTATTAGCTTTCACACATGACATGTAGCCCTGGATCGAGGGAGAATCAGATAATCCGTCTCCTACATTTACAGTGCACTATTTTCCAATCCTGAAAAATACTTAGATTCTCTACTTGAGTCTCCTCTATTTATATCAGAGATTTGAATTAGCCAAGTGATTTCAACTTTTAACTTGCTCACTGTCTACTTATATAATAATTCTCTAAAAATCAATTTATTTTCTGTAAATAAATGTATCTGAGAAATTAACATTATTTCCACCTATAAACAAAGGATCATTACCTGTTGCAGTAAGTAGAGGATAGGTGAATGTTTCCCACACTCCAAACCTTTCAGCACCCTTTAGTTCCATTCAGTTGCTGAACGCAGTCTGTGGTTGATGGTTATTTTGTTTTGTCACCTAAAGAAAGGAGGACAAGTCATGCTGTGATATGAAAAAAAAGAAGGAACAAACTGAAAATGTCTACTTGATGAATTTAGAATTTTGAATAGAAATTTAAAATAGAATTGATGTCCTATAGTATGGACCCTTTCCAAAACGCCAAAGCTGTCAATTTTTGACATATAAAACCTCTCAAAGACTATACATAACCTAGATATGGAATTTGTGAGTCACTATTGATGTTGGTTTCTAAATAATCTTAAAAGAGCATTTTGTGCTTTTTAAATAGACACTTGGGGGCCAGATATGACTCTCACTTCAGATCCAGAGGAAGGTAGAAGGTGTGCTAGCTCTTGCAAAGCCACTGGGGTCAGATAATTCCTCATAAGAGGGTAAGATAGCTCCTGGAAGTGCTTTCTCTCTATCCTACACTCATTTTGCAGGACAAAATAATGCCTTAAGATTTACAATAGGTATAAAAGATGCAAAATCCTGACTTTTCACTGATATATTGTTAAAACAATACCACTGGGTGCTAGTAATACAACTGGCCGTGAAGTTTGTAAGTTACCTCCGTATCATCTTTATCTTGTTCCTTCTTAAGGTTGTATCTCAAAAAAGAGCTTTCTAGCAAGAGCCATGACATAGACACAATTCAAATGTATTTGTGCAATTCGATGTCCTTATCTTTACCAATCACAAGCACAAATTTAAATGACATTACATTGAATGACATTACATATTAAATTCTCTTCAACATATGAATTGTAAATATGAGAAATGAATAAATTTTCTGATTACTTTTCAAACTTTTTGTCATAAATTGATGTTCTTTCTTTTGCAGTGTAATTTTCAACTATTCTTTCCTTGTTAATATAACAGGAGTTTCATTGGTTTAAAATGGCCCATTGAAAATATTTGATCACATAGCATAAATTAGCATAATCTACACAAATTAAAGTTCAGTAATTCAAGCAAGGGTGTCTAAATTCATTTAAATTTCTTTTAGTTTCATTCCCATATAATTGAGGGAATTTGGTCAGATAATTTTTAAAGAAGGAAAATTGATTGTATATATATATAAGGCACAAATATTCAAAAATATGCAAAAAGTGTTCTTGCTTTTATTCAATTAGACTAAATAATAACGTTAACAGTTCTTGTTTTCTAAATAATATAATTAACATAAATAAAATGTTTTTATTTTCAAAATAATACTTGAATACTTTAATCATTACCAATAATATTAAGTAAAATATATAGTTATTTTACCATTACACAATTATTCCGCAGTGAATATATATAACAAGAGACATAAAAAAAGAAAAAACATTCAATTCAATAAATCAAGCATTATTATTAAGATCCATTCATGTCAATCTACTTTGTAGTAAATATTGTATCACTGTGTTCAAATTGTTAATTTTCACCAAATTAATGTTTTATTTCTTTCAGATATATAATTCATTTGTGTTTCACATACAATAAACACAAATTATGGAAATCCATAGAAACACTTCAGAATTCATTTTTTTGGGACTTTCTTATGACCAGAACATACAAATATTTTGCTTTGTGCTCTTCTTATTCTGTTACGTGGCTCTCTTGGTAGGAAACCTTCTGATCCTTATCTCCATCCAGTGCAGTCCTCTCTTTCACCAGCCAATGTACTATTTCCTAGTTCACTTAGCCTCAATAGACATCTGCTATACTTCTACTGTTACACCAAAGTTAATTGCTGACCTTCCAGTGGAAAGAAAAACCATCTCCTATGGTAACTGCATGCTGCAGGTCCTTACCATGCACTTCTTTGGAGGGACTGAGATCTTCATCCTCACCGCCATGGCCTTCGATCGCTACGTGGCCATCTGCAGACCTCTCCACTACGTGACCATCATGAGCAGGACAAGGTGCAACCTGCTGATCTTAGCTGCTTGGGTTGGTGGGGCTGTTCATGCCTTTCCTATGTTTTCTATAGCAGTTGGGCTGCCCTTCTGTGGTCCTAATGAGATTGATCACTATTTCTGTGATATTTTCCCTTTGCTGAAAGTTGCCTGTACTGACACCTACATCACCGGTGTTCTCGTGATTGCCTTTTCAGGTATGGTTGCCTTAGTAACCTTTGTTGTCTTGTTTGTTTCTTATGGCATTATACTGTTCACTCTAAGAAATCTCTCGGCTGAGGGACGACGCAAAGCTCTCTCTACCTGTTGGTCTCATATCACTGTGGTCATCTTATTTTTTGGGCCTGACATCTTTATCTACCTTAGACCTCCTACTACTTTTCCTGAGGACAAAATACTTGCGCTATTTTACACCATCATTGCTCCCATGTTCAACCCCTTAATCTACACACTGAGAAATACAGAGATGAAAAACACTATGAGAAAAGTCTGGTGTCAAACATTATATTCCAAGGAAGCACACAATTAATATGAGAAGGCTTATTGGCTAAGCAACTTCGAGAAAGAAGAGGGGTAAATGTGAAAGAAAAAGCCAGGAACTATCTCATATATTATATCCACCAATGCTACCCTGAATGGAATCAAAGAGAACTATAGGACTATAGATGAAAGTAAAAACTAAATGAATACTAACCCTTGTGTACAAAAAGTACCTGCAAATTAAGTTTATTTGTGTGGTGTATATAGGATTTTCTATGTGAAAAGTGCAATTGGAACAAAGCAAATATGTCAGTCTTGTATTGATCTGTAAGTTATAAAGGAAAAAAATTTAATGGTAATTTTATTAGAAACTTTGGAGTTAGGGGCTAGCCTACATAGTGACGCATCTTCTGTTGTGTAGAATTGAGTCTAAAATTAAAATAATAAATTTAACTTTTTGATAGAAAATTTACATTTTCTAATGTTATTCAGAAATTGGTTGTGCAAGAAAGAAATATTTAAAGTAGAATCTGTTTTAAAGTAGTTCCTGGGGTTGACTCTCCAATGTCCTATCGAAACAAATAATCATAACTAGTGAGGTCAGAATGAGAATCTATAAGGCAGAATGCTGAAAACTATGGTAGTCCATGTGTTCGCCAGAATGTAATAACATTTCCCACTAAACTCCAGGAGCTGTATAATAAAATTTAAGTGTGGACCTTCCCAAAATTGATAAGCAAATTGGCAGTTATTATATGCAACAGTCATAGGACCCAAATATCTTTCCTACAACATTAAGGAAAGAAAAACTGGAAAAGACACCTAAAATAGGTCTAAAAACAAAGTAACAACTAAAAAGCAAAATGCATTTTGGCTGCACTCAGATGTTTATAGCAACTTTATTCATAATTGACACATCTGGGGGGCAATGGAGCTGTCCTTCGGTAGGTGACTAGATAAATAAACTATGTATTTAATACAACGGTAGTGTATTGTTCAGTGCTAAAATTAAATTAGCTATCAAACTTGGAAAAGACATGCAGGAAACTTAAATGCATGTTACAAACTGAAAGAAGACAATCTGAAAGTTCTACCTTACTGTATGATTTCAACTATAAGACATTGTAGAAAATGCAAAACTATAGAAAAAAATTAGTGGATGTCAAAGGTTATAGAAGAGGGAGGGATGAATGGATGGAACACAGAGGGTTTTTGGGCAGTGAAACTTCTGTATGTCACAGTTTTGGATATTATTATTATACATGTCAAAACCCATAGATTGTACAACACCAAGCATGAACCCTAATGTAAGCTGTGAATTTTGGGTGATAAAGATGTGTCAACATAGATCCATTTGACTGTAACAAATGGAACACTCAGGAGGGGGAGGTTGTCCGTATGTGGGGAGAGGGGGCATATGGGATCTCGCTGTAGTTTTCACTCAGGTTTGCTGTGAACCTAAAGTTGTGTAAAAAATAAAATCTATTAAATAAAAATATTAAGCAAATTAAATAAGCAAATTATTTTGTCAGGGCAATGAAGAAATACCTGTGAAATCCTTTAGAAAAACCAGAAGGAACTTTTAAGAAAGTATATTAGTACACGCATAATAGGATTTGAACTAAGATCTCTTAAGATATAGACATAGGTAAGACATAGAACACGTAGATCATTTATTATTAAAGCCTTTTGTTTTTTAATGTTGAAGGTTCTATTACTAAACTTACAACAGATTTTAAAAGAGCAATAAGGGAATATTTTGAGTATAATATCGCCAATAAATTGAAAAATATATAGAATGTACAAAATTCTCAAATGATATAAACTACCACAACTCTTTTAAAAATAATTCATAGATAATCTCAATATCTCTATATCTTAAAGAATTGAGTTTTCTGTCTCAAAACTACAAAATAGAAATCTCTTTCCCCATTTACCCCTTTATATATTGCTTCACTGGTGAATTCTTCCAAAACTTAAAGAAGAAACCGTACTTACTCTACATAAATGTTAAACAAAAAAGGGAGTGATTACATCTGAATTTATTTAATACCACCACCATTTTTCTGATACTCACCAGTTTTGAAGTTTTGTAATACATTTTTAAGATTTTTTTTACATAAACAGTAATATTACTTCTGAAAAAAGAGGTTTGTTTCTTCCAGTCTGAATGAACTTTTTTCATTGTAGTTTTTGCAAGATTTTAGGATATCAAATCAATATACAAAAAATTATTGCACTTTCCATTAGTAAAAAATAATCAGAAAATGATATTTGTAGATGTCATGTGCAGTAGAATCAACACATGAAATATTTAAGGATAAATCTCACAAGATATATGTAAAAGCATATATGAATTACAGAAGTCTTTAGAGAGAAATTAAAGACATTAATAATGGAGAATAATTCCATGCTGACAGATCAGGTGACTGGGCTTCATTAGGAAGTCTGTCTACACACCTGAAATTGCTATCTAAGAGAGCACCCCCAATATAAGAGCAGTCTTTTTTATTGCAACTTAAAAGATTTTTCTAACATTAATATTGAAATTAAAGGCATACACATTAGCCGCCACCACATTATAAAAGGCCAAACTTGAAGAACTTACCCAGCCTGACTTAGTGGTAGATTATGAAGCTTCAGAAAGCAAAGCACTATGATACTTTTATAAATGTAGACAAGTAGCTCAATGAGATAGCGTGTCTGAAGGATGTCCAATGGAAATGTCTTACATACAGGTTGTGTACAGTATAGGGGAGTTGATTAACTGACCTTCCATGTGCACATTTTGGGCTGGGCTTATATGACCTGGTTAATTGATATTTCAAGGTCCACTTTCTATGTAAATCTGTCTAAAACTTAAACCAATATACATGTCCAAAAACATGTTGAGATTTTCAAAATAATTTCAGAGAACTGTCCCAAATGTGCTTAAATAATTGGTTTTTAAATCTCTGCATTTTATTTTATTTTACTGTAAAAGATTCAGCAGAATGAATATCTGAGGAGACAACGCTTCCCAAGGTGACTAAAGCTACTCTTATAGCCACTTAGACGTGATTAACCACGTGAGTTAACCATGCCACCTTTTCTGAAGAATTGTCCGCCAGCTGTGCTTTAAGCAGCTACGTGCTACTTAAATGCATTCTATTTAATTTCATTGTTATGACTGTATTTTCTCTTGCCACAGACGATAATTTCATTACTATAAAAATACCTAAGCTCACTTTAGTTTAATTGTACATGAATCACAAGCAGAATTCCAGCTGATTACATGAGCAGTTAGAGTTAATGAAATCTTCAAATTGCAATGGACTATATTGAGTCCAATTTCGTGCTTTTATATTTTCCTGTATTATTATCAAGGAATGGCCCAGTTTTTGATAGCATATCCCAATGATACGTAATTTCTTAACTCTGAAAAACCTGCCATCCTAAAATAAACTTGTTTCATCTGATTCAGTTAAGGTAAGTGTTTAATGGACCATATTCTGATACCACGAGGAGAAAATTTGGACTTATGGTGAACACTCTAATTTAACGATAAGAGTAATTATTCTTATAATTTTGGTAGCACCACCAAAAGAGATTGCAGCATTTTTGTGCAATACTCCCAAGGAAATAAGGCAATAATCTGACTATGTTTTGATTAAAGTGCAGGAAAATTTCAGGGAATTGATCAGTGTTAAGGTTTGCTCTACAACAACCAATTGTTTCTTAATTTTCTTTCTTTTTCCTTAACAGATTCCCAAAACTGAATGTATCCTGATCATTTCCATTACATCTGAATTGTGATAAATGTTTATTTTCTTTCTTCATATACCTTGTTTGTATGGAAGTTTCAGAATTTCTCACTCAATAAATGCAAAAAGGCAAAGGAACTTTTGAACCACGTTATGTGTATAAACTGTGTTATTTGTATGAACCATGTATGGGACTGCAGTTTCATACTGTTCCCTGTGTTCCTCATTATATTTCTGAATTCTATAAAATTATGTCAGCTCTATATACGTGGACAGTGACGTTGAGAGGGGTTAGCAATAACCTCAGTCTTCAGAAAGTTATGGAAGGAGAGAAAGTGAATCCGTTTCCTGAGATTCGTACAAAAGCTTTTGATATGCATTAAGGGAATACCTTAAAAACATTGGTGAGAAAACGTCAGGATAACGTCTATGCTTTTCCTGGGTGACTGATTTCTTATAGTACATTGGCAAGACTGAAGATTTTACAATCTACACTCATCAACCCTATGTAATACAACTGAAGTGAAAAATAAGACAAATGTAAAACAACATTTCACTTACTATCCAATGTCTCACTATTAGAAGTAACTAGGTAACTGGTTTTCATTTTATATGCAGATGATTTCTGCTCTGGAACTACAATTTGAATAAAAAAGCAGGTCACCATTCAGTTTATTGTACATGTCTTCAAGTTTCTATGCTTTTCTTTGCCGTTGCTAGTCCACCACTTGCAGAGTGGGTGCATAATATTTCTTCCTTTTGTTCTTTATTGATTCCATTAATTGACAAATTGAGCAAGTGTGGTTCTAGAATATATAATATTGTGTGTTGCAATGACAACAGTTCTGTCACTGGACTGCATTCAACCTCCCGTGTCACCTCTTGCTAACTGAAGTGATCATAAAAGCATTTTTCCTACGATTTCAGGATGAGATTTTAAGAGCTACTGTGGAGGAATCATCTGTGATAATGTAGAAAACAAACCAGAATCCTACCTGAAGAGTGAACATTTTGCTGAAACTTATAGAAAATTATTTCACAATGATTTGGAATTGAAAATGCTGGACCATATATTTCTCTGAACTGCAAGATCACACACATAAATATTCAGAAAGACAGACTGGGGGATCTGTAATCTCTTACGTTTCATATATTTTTCTATTGAGATGAGGACTCCAAATTCTTCGTCTTGCCACTCTCCTTTGTGTCTCCACAGAGACACCCCCTCTCAGTCTGCTCCCAAGTGGGGACAGCAGCCCTGACTGTGGGGGTATTAGCGCGGCTGTCCTCTAACACACAGCCTAGTACTTTCTGATGCTAAGAAATCACTTAGATGCCCTTGATCTGGGTCTCTTTCATTGACTATTAGGGTTTTGGATTTCAGAGTGGTAACCAGTTTAAGTTGTTTACCAACCTACTTTTCTATCAGTTATCTTTAAAGCAATTTGTTTTAGTAAAAACATTTATATATATAGTAAAGATTATGCCCTCTCCTAAACAAGGAATTGGGGTTAGCTGTAATAAGGTAAGGAGTAAATTGGTCAATGAACTAAAAAAATCATAGAACTCCATTTAAGTACTGTTCATTGTTGGACACTATGAGCCTTATAACTATTTTTGCTTTGTTAAGAAAAATAGAGACTAGGAACTTTATTGAAATACAACACTAAGCTCATACAAGGAAAAAAATTATCATTTTTTCTTGTTGATTAGAGTTGAGTAATAAAATAATCTTTGTCAAGACAATATTGGTATTGCTAAAGTTTTCCAATTAATTAGTTGCAACCATTCTAGGAATGAAATGAAACCTTACAACAATTACTAAGGAGGTGGTACATTTTAATATACTGAAATCAATGAATGTTAAATTATCATGATACGACCTCTGGCATGCACAGCCAAGGTTCTGCTGTTAATCTGTTCTGTCACATGTCACATATTGGTAATTGTAACATGTCAATCTATATGACACCTTTATTAGGAATGTATGGGCAGATAAAGAAAGTGACACTAATGGGCTAAAATAGTGGGTCCTTTCTAAGTCCACTGACTGAAGACAAGCCTTAGTGATTACTACCTGAATGCCTATGGTGCTTTCCTTCATTTCACTCACATACTCCAACTTCACATAGAATAATATAATGTTTGTTCTCATCAAATCAGGTTATTTTCAAGTACCTTTAAGACCTTCAATCTCAAAAGCATGCTGTATTTCTGGTGTATTTTTAATTTTTATTTAGTGTTGAAAACGTGCATTCTGTTACTTTCTTAATTCTTAGAGTTACAGAATTCCATTGTTGCAGTCCCTATACATCAATCATATAAGTAGCTGAATATCTCAAGGCCTTTGTAACACTACATTTAAAAAATCCCATACATAAGTCTCATTTATCTTAAGAGCTAAAGAAAGCAATCGAACTATAAAAGAATATCATTATATTAAAAAGTCTTTGGTACAGTAGTATGGAACATTTCAAAGTTAAATTAATGATAAAATTAAATGAATTTCTTGATAAACAAAGTGAGTTCCTTTGCTTTGCAAGTGTTCAGGAGAAAGCAGGAAACCTTATTTCAAATATGTTCTGGAGGGAATTATAAGTCATAGCAAACTAGCTACACTTTATTTATGAATCCTCACATATTTGAGCCACTGTGATTATATATATATATATATATATATATATATATATATTTCTTTCTATCAAACCAGAGTGAATACTGTATTGTGGGGTGTATTTCACATTCAGTAATGCCAGTATTGAACTCTCAGGAAAAGAGGGAGTCAGGCTAAGGGTGTTAGGAAAGCTACTAATTTGAGGAGAGAAACACAGAAAAAAGTAAGGAGATCAGGTGCATTATATTTGAGGGCATGGGGCCGTCAGGATACACACTAAGATATTGATATTTGCAGAGATTCAGTCAAACCATGACTACTAAGCACTCAATCAAGGCCCGCAGTTCATCTTTTGCTTAAATAGAGGTAATTTTGATATGCCACAGCTTTCTCATGGCATTTTTCACTTCTGCATTCCTCAGTGTGTAGATGAGGGGGTTGAGAAAGGGTGCCCCAATAGTATAAAATACAGACA
Source organism: Phataginus tricuspis (assembly GCA_029783875.1). Classification (NCBI taxonomy): domain Eukaryota; kingdom Metazoa; phylum Chordata; class Mammalia; order Pholidota; family Manidae; genus Phataginus; species Phataginus tricuspis. Next base: position 14,060,024 of record JAQQAC010004253.1, on the reverse strand, counting down.
CCATCTTGTCCATGGGGAAAGTGGTTGGGGGACGTGTATATATGAATATACACGGACCAAAGAATAAGATGACTACAATGATGTGGGAAGTGCAAGTGGAGAGAGCTTTTTTCCTCCCTTCTTCACTGTGGTTTCGCAGAGAACGTAAGATGACAACGTATGAGATCATCAGAATCACAAAACTGCTTGAGCAAATGGCCCCACTATTAGACACCAACAGCAGGTTGATCACATAAGTGTCCATGCAGGCAAGTTTCAATAAGGGCTGCATATCACAAAAATAATGATCAATCAAATGGGGCCCACAGAAAGGCAACTTCAAGGCCAGGATAATCTGAGCCATAGAATGTATAAAAGACCCAATCCACGCAAGAACAATCAGAATGATGCAGACCTGCCTTCTCATGATGGTTGGGTACCGCAAGGGCTTGCAGATGGCCACATAGCGGTCAACGGCCATGAGGAGGAGGACAAAGATCTCCATGCAGCCAAATAAATGTAGTGCAAAGACTTGAGTCATGCACTCATTATAAGATATGGTTTTCTTTGCAGAGAGAGCATCCACAATTAGCCTAGGGGCTGTGGAAGTTGAAAAGCAGGAATCAGCAAGGGACAAATAAAACAGGAAGAAGTACATGGGACTCCCAAGTGTTTGGCTGGACTTGATGGTCACAATAATAAGCAAATTCCCCACTACTGTTCCTACATAGAACACGAAGAAGATTACAAAGACCATTTTCTGCCTCATAGGATCCTGTGTCAGTCCTAAGAGTATGAATTCAGTTACGCTGTTATTTTGTTGTGCCATTTTAGTTGATGGAGAAAGCAAACCTTGAAAATGATCTGCAAAGGAAAAAAGAAAAATTTTATGATATGAAGACGTTTGGAGGTCAAAATACTAGATCACTTACCTGCTGTGTACTGCTTTCATCTGAATAATATGGAATTCGTAAAATCAATTTGATATGTTTATTACCTGATTGTATATTGTATATGTTACACAATATGCTTTTACATTCCTTGAACTGAGTTCAGTTATAAAATACTCTTCCAAAAATATGTATATATAAAGAATGATTGTCTAGACAATTCAGAGTCTTAATAAACCTAAACACATTCACACATACAGGAGATGAGGTGTGGGTGGAGAAAGAGACACAATAAACATCAAATTTTAACAATGAACACCCAGCCAGTTGGCCCAGTCCATCAATGGACTTCCTTAAATGTGTTGCCTTGACTAAGTTTATGTCCTTTCATTTTACCTCTCTAGAGTTTTAGGCTTAAATGCAGCTCTATTAAACTTTGTAATTTTTTACTATACTATGTAGTATAAACCCAAATCCTTCCCCTATTCATTGCTTTATCTGAGTCTTTCAACATGCTTTATTAATGCATTGAGTCATTGAGACTAAAATGAAAGAGAAATACAGGAAGAACATTTGCTGTAAATCAGAACAATCTTCTAAATTTATGGTTTACTGTTAAGCACCAGGGGTGGGAAATGAGCTCAGAAAACTCTGACCATCATGTACTCTGATTTCAAGTAAGAAAAGATAGAAATAAAAGGGAAATTAATATTTATTAATGTCTGACTATGTGCCAAACAGTGGATGCATTGTTTATGTACCGTTATATTCTCCAAACAGTAGCATAGTCCATAACAAATTTTAGTGCCAAACTGGTAAAATATATTTACAATTCACATTCCAGATAAAAGCAAAAATTTCAAGGATCAATGGATTTCACTCTGCAATCTTAAAAACACATGCAAAAAAATGAATAATGGGCAAAAGAACCAGTTATAAATAACATGCTCATGTGGAAAGATGCTCAATTTCATTCATAGTTAAATATATTCAGATTAAATTTCCAATTCGATTATCATTTTCACTTATGTTGAATAGACTAATCTAACAGCAATAAAAGTCTGTTGACATAGTGCTGACAAATTGTGGCAACAGTCAATCTCACACATTATTGGTAGCAATTTAAGAGAGTTTAATTTCTTAGGGAGTGATCTTCAACACATATAATATCATAACTGCACATAGATGTTGATCCAGTGATTACATTTTCTACAGATAAACTCACTATAAGGACAAATAACATTATTACAACTCTCTCCATTATAGCAGGAAAGAACCCAAACCCTTCAGAAGGGAGCTGAATGACAGGCGTGGTGCTTCATTGATACCACCCGTTGATAAAGTCAGGGATGAAAATACAGCAGACGTATATGAAATGGTCTCTAAAAAATATTTTAAAGTGAAAAATAAGAGAACAGAATGTGTGCTTAGGATGGTAAGTTTTATTAAAAGCATGATAATATATATTACAGTTAAATACACAATTACACAAAAGAACTGTATTTAGAAGAATACCCAGAAAGCATGTACTTGTACTCCTTGTGCGGAGAAATTGCATTCTTTGTATTAGAGACGTGAGCAATGCCTAATTGTTAGGATGTGCTCTTTTTTATTTGATATCATGATGATTAGTGATGCACTAAAAACAGATGGTTTATTATTTGCACTGGCATATCATTGACACATCACAATGTTTTTCTGGGGTAAACAGGAAATACAGCAATATTTTAAATGCAATAATAAGACACAAAAGTTTGATATGGTGAGTGATTTCTGAAACTCAAGGCCATTCAATCACATCATACACCACCACACTTCTATTAACCACACATTTGCTGGCTTTCTTGGATGTTTCCAAATGTGCTCTTGTCAAAGCTCTTCAACAAACAAATGAAAAGTCATTGGTGGTTTATAGCTATTAATAATATTACATACAAATCCCTTATCTATATCTGTATATCTATACAGAGACACGTAGAGATAGGTACATGTGCATAGTTTGCATGATTTACATACCTACAAATAAAAGTATATGAATGATGTGAATTATATGTATGTATATATATACATGTAGATATGTAAACATACAAATATATACATATTTTAGAATTATATACCCAAGAGCCCATATTTTAGAAGGAAGTGACCTAAGGATAGGAATTTTTGCCAATAAAGGAATGAATTTCAGCAACTAGGTAGAAGTAAGTAATTAAGAAATATTTGTTGAATGAAGGACCATAATTAAGAAAATGTCCCATAGATAAAATCAGACAGTGATCCATGGTATTCCATACTCAGTTCCACTGAGAAAAAGGAAAGTCTGAATCCTAATATCCATGCCAAAATCATAATCTCCATGGAACATTTCCAGGAAACACCCAAATATGTTATTTTTATTTGCTCGACTCAAATAGCTCTTACCTACTAGATCCCAATTCCATCAGGAGCTGCTGTGCATATCTTTTATTTCCATCATCTCACTGTAGAATGTCAGGCACTCCTAGGAATGTCCTAAACATTCCATCCTTCCACCAGTGTGTTGTATGTATTAGATACATTGATCAGACTCACATGTTCCAAGTAAGAAATACAACCAGCTTAATCCCCAATTTAAATCTTACCAGCTTCGTAAGAGCTTAGGGAGAGAAGAGGATGTTCAGTTGCTCTCTTTCCTTCCCAAGTACTTTGCACACCCTCTACTCCAAACAGATTAAACAAAAAAAGTGCTTTTAAAATTATGTCTGCTTATCTGGAACCAGGAGCTGTTTGGTCTTACAAAGAGTCTATATTCTCACTAACATGCCAGATTGCAGGCTACGACAGTCACAGATTCAGTTCACACTTTCTGAATCCAGTCACATAGGAGTTTGACAGGGAAAGGCTTCATTTTTGCTTTCCCTGGAGGAATATTTAAACAAGAATGATGCAAAATATAAGAGTCTGGGGAAGGTCATTCCCTGAAGGGTCTCTTCCCTTCCTAATTAAGAAACACTGATGTGATAAAGAATTTAATCTCCAATAATTGTTATTACATCATGGAAAAAGGACGACCTATTCTTGAAATTACGCAGATGTCCATATGGGACAGTGATGATGTCTTTTGACTGGAAAAAACTAACCATCACCTAGTGCCCAGGACTAGGTGTCTCATTCCTTCTCCAATAAAATGAACTAGGCTTTCTTGAAGAAATGGCTGATTCTAGGTTTGGAAAAGGGAATGTACAAGAGGAATTAGAGTATATTGTAATGCAAGAGAGTAAGGAAGTGCTAACACACACACACACACATACACACACACATGTGCTCACACCATGATGAGGATATGCCAAAGGGATGCAGGAGCCTATAAAAGAGGCCTAGTGCCCAAAGCTAGAAAAAATTGAGCATCAGAATGAATACCACCAATTTATACATAACCTAAAGAATAAAATAAGTATTTATGAGTTAAATAATATATGTATTTGAATCATAACTAGAGAAGAATAAGCAAAATAATTCAAAATGCCTTATGTAAATATTCTGCCCCCAAAGTCTCCACCTCTAAGTGTGGGCTGTACACCGTGACTTCCTTCCAAAAGGCACACGTGGAGTGGGAGAGAAAGTGACTTCACAAAGGGGACATGTAACAAATGCTACTTCAGCCAGGTGATCAAGATTAACAGCAACATTGATAAGTCACATTGAGATCACGCTCCCACTGATATGACGTGGTGGAAATGGCAATGATGGACAGCGACTGCGATCGGGTATGGGGGGGACTTGATTATAGGGTGAATGTAATAACCGCATTTTCTTGTGAAACCTTCATTAGAGTGTATACAATGATACCTTAAAAAAATAATTAGCCATCATTAGTCCATTGCTTCAACTTAACACCTAGGTACATCTCCTTAAAGCATACTTAACCTCCAAATAAACTCATACTTGAGAGAGTTTGCCTCTCATAAACCACCACTACAGGATATCTTAAACGGACTGCTCCAGAGGGAAGCACCCCTAAGGCTAAAAAGATGTCACCAGAGAAAATAAAATCATAGCAAAGAAAGCAGACCATCCAAATACTAACTAAAGGCCAAGAATAAAACACCTAATATATAAAGAATGGAGGAGGAAGAATAGGAAGGGAGAGATAAAGAAACATCAGACGGTGTTCACAATAACTTAACAAGAAAGTTAAGTTAGATTCTTAGATAGTAAAGAAGCAACCCTTGAACCTTTGGTAACCACGAATCTAAAGCCAGCAATGGAAATAAGTACATATCTATCAATAATCACCCTAAATGTAAATGGACTGAATGCACTAATCAAAAGACACAGAGTAACAGAGTGGATAAAAAAGCAAGATGCATCTATATGCTGCTTACAAGAGACTCACCTCAAACCCAAAGGTATACACAGACTAAAAGTGAAGGGATGGAAAAGATATTTCATGCAAACAACAAAGAGAAAAAAGCAGGTATTGCAGTACTTGTATCAGGCAAAATACACTTCAAAACGAAGAAAGTACCAAGAGATAAAGAGACATTACATAATGATAAAGGGGTCAGCCAACAAGAAGATATAACCATTATAAATATATATGCACCCAACACAGGAGCGCCAGCATATGTGAAACAAATACTAACAGAATTGAAGGAGGAAATAGACAGCAATGCATTCATTTTAGGAGACTTCAACACACCACTCACTCCAAAGGACAGATCAACCAGACAGAGAATAAGTAAAGACACAGAGGCACTGAACAACACACTAGAACAGATGGACCTAACAGACATCTACAGAACTCTGCACCCAAAAGCAGCAGGATACACATTCTTCTCAAGTGCACATGGAACTTTTTCCAGAATAGACCACATACTAGGCCACAGAAAGAACCTCAGTAAATTCAAAAATATTGAAATCCTACCAACCAACTTCTCAGATCACAAAGGTATAAAACTAGAAATAAATCTCAGAAAGAAATCAAAAAAGCTCACAAATACATGGAGACTTAACAACATTCTCCTAATTAATCATTGGGTTAACGACCAAATCAAAACAGAAATCAAAGAATATATGGAGACTAATGACAATAACAACACAAAGCCACAACTTCTGTGGGACGCAGCAAAGGCAGTTCTAAGTGGAAAGTATATTTCAATCCAGGCCTGTTTAAAGAAGGAAGAACATTCCCAAATGAACAGTCTAAAGGCACAATTACTGAAATTGTAAAAAGAAGAACAAATGAGGCCCAAAGTCACCAGAAGGAGGGACATAATAAAGATCAGAGAAGAAATAAATAAAATTGAGAAGAAAAAAACAATAGAAAAAATCAATGAAACCAAGAGCTGGTTCTTTGAAAAAATAAACAAAATAGATAAACCCCTAGCCAGACTCATTAAGAGGAAAAGAGAATCTACACACATAAACAGAATCAGAAATGAGAAAAGAAAAATAACGATGGACCCCACAGAAATACAAAGAATTATAAGAGAATATTATGAGCATCTATATGCTAATGAGCTGCAAAACTTAGAAGAAATGGACAATTTCTTAGAAAAATACAACTTTCCAAGACTGACCAAGCAAGAAACAGAAAAACTAAACAGACCAATCAACAGCAACGAAATTGAATTGGTAATCAAAAAACTACCCAAGAACAAAATCCCCAGACCTGAAGGATTCACCTCTGAATCCTACCAGACATATAGAGAAGAAATAAGACCCATTCTCCTTAAAGTTTTCCAAAAAATAGAAGAGGAGCAAATACTTCCAAACTCTTTCTATGAAGCCAGCATCACTCTAATACCAAAACTGGGCAAAGACCTCACCAAAAAAGAAAATTACAGACCAATATGCCTGATGAATGTAGATGCAAAAATACTCAACAAAATATTACCAAACCAAATTCAAAAATACATCAAGAGGATCATACACCATGATCAAGTGGGATTCATCCCAGGGATGCAAGGATGGTACAACATTCGAAAATCCATCAACATCATCCACCACATCAACAAAAAGAAGAACAAAAACCACATGATCATCTCCATAGATGCGGAAAAAGCATTTGACAAAATTCAGCATCCACTCATGATTAAAACTCTAAACAAAATGGGTATAGATGGCAAGGACCTCAACATCATAAAGGCTATATATGAGAAACCCACAGCTAACATCATACTTAACAGTGAGAAGCTGAAAGCTTTTCATCTGAGATTGGGAACAAGACAGGGGTGCCCACTCTCTCCACTGTTATTCAACATAGTACTGGAGGTCCTAGCCATGGCAATCAAACAAAACAAAGACATACAAGGCATCCAGATTGGTAAAGAAGAAGTCAAATGGACACTATTTTCAGATGACATGATACTGTACATTAAAAACCCTAAAGACTCCACTCCAAAACTACTAGAACTAATATCCGAATTCATCAAAGTTGCAGGATACAAAATTTACACACAGAAATCTGTTGCTTTCCTATACACTAACGATGAACTAACAGAAAGAAAAATCAGAAGAACAAGTCCATTCACAATTGCATCAAAAAGAATAAAATACCTAGGAATAAACCTAACGAAGGAAGTGAAAGACCTGTACTCTGAAAACTACAAGACACTCCTAGGAGAAATTAAGGAAGACACTAACAAATGGAAATTCATCCCATGCTCTTGACTAGGAAGAATCAATATTGTCAAAATGGCTATGCTACCTAAAGCAATCTACAGATTCAACGCAATCCCTATCAGACTACCAACAGCTTTCTTCAATGAACTGGAACAAATAAGTCTAAAATTCATATGGAACCACAAAAGACCCGGAATAGCCAAAGCAATCCTGAGAAGGAGGAATAAAACAGGGGGAATTACGTTCCCTGACTTCAAGCTCTACTACAAAGCCACAGTAATCAAGACAATTTGGTATTGGCACAAAAACAGACCCACAGACCAGTGGAACAGAATAGAAAATCCAAACATTAACCCAAACATTTACAGTCAATTAATATTTGATAAAGGAGCCTTGTATATACAATGGGGAGATGACAGCCTCTTCAGCAGCTGGTGTTGGAAAAACTGGACAGCTACATGTAAGAGAATGAAACTGGACTACTGTCTAGCCCCATACACAAAGGTAAACTCAAGATGGATCAAAGACTTGAATGTAAGTCATGAAACCATAAAACTCTTAGAAAAAAACATAGGCAAAAATCTCTTGGACATAAACATGAGCGACTTCTTCATGAACATATCTCCCCGAGCAAGGGAAACAAAAGCAAAAATGAACAAGTGGGACTATATCAAGCTGAAAAGCTTCTGTACAGCAAAGGACACCATCAGTCGAACAAAAAGACATCCTACCCTATGGGAGAATATATTCATAAATGACGTATCTGATAAGGGGTTGAAATCCAAAATATATAAAGAACTCACGCACCTTAACAAACAAAAAGCAAATAATCCAATTAAGAAATGGGCAGAGGACATGAATAGACACTTCTCTAAAGAAGAAATTCAGATGGCCAACAGGCACATGAAAAGATGCTCCACATCACTAATCATGAGAGAAATGCAGATTAAAACCACAATGAGATATCACCTCACACCAGTGAGGATGGCCAACATCCAAAACACAAACAACAAGAAGTGTTGGTGAGGATGTGGAGAAAAGGGAACCCTCCTACACTGCAGGTGGGAATGCAAATTAGTTCAACCATTGTGGAAAGCAGTATGGAGGTTCCTCAAAAAACTCAAAATGGAAATACCATTTGATCCAGGAATCCCACTCGTAGGAATTTACCCTAAGAATGCAGCAGCCCAGTTTCAAAAAGACAGATGCACCCCTATGTTTTTTGCAGCACTATTTACAATACCCAAGAAATGGAAGCAACCTAAGTGTCCATCAGTAGATGAATGGATTAAGAAGATGTGGTACATATACACAATGGAATATTATTCAGCCATAAGAAGAAAACAAATCCTACCATTTGCAACAACATGGATGGAGCTAGAGGGTATTTTGCTCAGTGAAATAAGCCAAGCCGAGAAAGACAAGTATCAAATGATTTCACTCATATGTGGAGTATAAGAACAAAGAAAATAACTGAAGGAACAAAACAGCAGCAGACTCACAGAACCCAAGAACGGACTAATAGTTACCAAAGGGAAAGGGACTGGGGAAGAAGGGTGGGAAGGGAGGGATAAGAGGGTAAAAGGGGCATTACGATTAGCAGACATAAGGTATGGGGGCACGGGGAGGGCTGTACAACTCAGAGAAGACAAGTTGTGACTCTGTAGCATCTCACTACGCTGATGGACAGTGACTGTAATGGGGTTGGTGGGGGGGACCTGATGAAGGGGTCGTTTAATCACCATAATAATGCCCATGTAATTGTAGATTAATGATACCAAAATAAATTATATAAAAAAAGTAATTCATACTCTAATTCAAACTACCATGAAGAAATTGACATCACAAAATATGTTACATGGAGTCAAGAAAAATATCATAAAAGTAAAACTGGCTTCTGCTCATTTTTTTGTTTTAATGATTCCATTTTCCTGTGGTTTATTTACACATAGGATTCTCATGGATGTGCCTATAGAAGTAAACAGACTATAAAATGTCAGCATTTTACTGCCACAAATCACGGGGTAAAAGATAAACAAGCAATCAGAATATTATTCAAACCAATTGTATGGGCCTTCTGAAGAGATTCTTTTGTATCTTCTATTTTGTAAATATATGTATATCATTATATAAATCTTTAATTTTATTTCCCACCCCATTCTAAAATTACTTTGAGGTAGTGTACATTTTATAGGTGACCACTGTTAAGTTCACATTTGCTTCTATATCATTAAACAAAACTTTAATGACTTATATTTGTATCTTTGACATATATGAGTTTGTAAGGGTCCAGAGAAATGTCCTTTCCAAGGACTTAGTTGGTATTTCTGTAGAATTTGAAACTTTTTGGCAACTAATGATAATTTTTAAACATTTTTTAGTTGTTAATTGAATACATCATTTTTATTAATGTCAAGATTGAACATAATGTCCTGAAAGACTAATTTATGGAAACCATTATGAGACTAATCAGAAAAAAGTATTAAATATCAGCCTTTCATCTTCCAGCATCATCCCCCATAAGCGCAGCTTCATAATATGGAGTGTGGTCGTCAATGTTCTCCATGAACATTTCTGACATTGACTCATGCATTATGTCTTTTCAGGGGACGGTTATGCATTCTCACTGCACTGGACTGTGGAAAATATGAATAATGTCACTGTGTTTATTCTCTTGGGACTGTCTCAAAACAAGAACATTGAAATCCTCTGCTTTACCGTATTTTTATTTTGCTACATTGCTGTTTGTATGGGAAACTTGCTTATAATGATTTCTATCACATTCGGTCAGCTAAATGAGCAACCCATGTATTTCTTCCTTAATTATCTCTCGCTCTCTGACCTTTGCTATACGTCCACAGTGACACCCAAACTAATGATTGATCTACTGGCAGAAAGGAAGACCATTTCTTACAATCACTGCATGAAACGGCTTTTTATTCTTCACTTCCTTGGAGGCACTGAGATCTTCATCCTCACAGGGATGGCCTACGACCACTACGTGGCCATGTGCAAGCCCCTGCACTACGCGGTCCTCATGAGCAGGCGGAGGTGCAGCGCGATCATCCTGGCCTGTTGTACTGGGGGATTC
>JAQQAC010004253.1:14013232-14048958 GCA_029783875.1 Phataginus tricuspis | reverse complement strand
AGTCTTCAAAGCAAAGATTGTGTTCGTATTGTTGGTTAAAAGTTTTAATTCTAGTCTCTACCTTATAATGCTGTAAGAATTAAAAGAATACTTATAAAGTGCTTAAAAGTGTCTCAACAAACAATACTTGCTAAATAAATGTTAGCTGTTATTATTATTAACATTATTTTATTATTGTCTATCTTCCTGTATTAGAACATAAGTTCCAGGAGAACAGGAACTTTGTCTCTTGTTCACCTCCGCACATAGAACAGTGCCTGGCACATAATAGGTGCTGAATATTTGTTGAATGAATGAATGATTGATGCACTATGAAGTGGAGAAATGAAGTAATAATGACAAGTGCTGACACGATTAAAGAAAATACCCTTGGTTTTGTTCCAGTGGCCTTTTATCAGCTCTGAATTAATGACCTGATTCATTTAACGTCTAGTCCACCACCGAATCTTTTGATAACCAACCATGATTAAATAACCACTCCTGTAATTTCATTAATAGCAACATATAATCAGTCCATGAAATTTAAAGCTTTGACTTAATGGTCTGAAAGTATTAATAAGAAATAAGAAAATTAAAGTGTTAATAAGTATTAAGTAAAAAGTTTATGTAAGTGATTTTAAAGTACTAATAAGAAAACTACAAAGCTTTTGGCTTAAATGTTTTGAAAGTATTAGAAAAAGAAACTAAAATTAAGTTTACTAAAAACTGAAAATTCATCCTATCAGCTGCCTTTGCTGGCAAAAATCTTATGTAACCTCTGAAGAATTCTCATTTTAAACCCATTAATACAAGCAAATCTACGAAGCCACCTTTGAGTGTGCCCATACCCGCAGTTTTCCATGTGTGGTGACCCCAAACCCTCTCCTTTGTTCTCTGGGTTCCAAGTTCTACAGCTTTCTCAGTAACTGGCATCCTGCTATATTTCCTGTATTTCATTATCTATGAATCCATCCCTTTCAGATCATTCTTACCACCTTTTGGATATGCTGTAGTATATCTTAGCCTTAAAAAGTGCTCCTTCAAAAAGAAAAAGAAGGAAAAAAATTTAGCCTAAACATGCCTACAATATAAGCTTCACAAAAGAGAATGAATAAATCATTAGGCAACTGTCAAAAAAAATGCTCCTTCATTTTAATATGATGTTACTATTTTAATCAATGTAAAAGGTGTTTTATATAATAGCTATGATTACAAAACTGATTATTCTTATGGCAGGATGTAATGTAGGAATTCCAGCTTCAATGCTTATACAAACACTATATCCAGTTGAATTAAACATCCCAAAGAAAAAAAACTATAAAAATTTTAAAAGAAAATTTAAGGGACTATTTGTACAACCTAGGGCTTGTAAAGACCTTTTGATCAAGGCAGGACACCTAAGAGCTATACAAGAAATAACTTAAATATTTTATCGATATAAAAATTTAATTTTATGGCAGAAGATACCCCCAAATTAAGTCAAAAGATAAATATTCAATTAGCAGGTGAATTCTGTTATGCCTATAACATAAAAAACTTTACTAATACTAGTACTATTACTGATAGTAATACACATAAGAAATACAACCCAGTAAAAAATAGGCAAAGAATATAAAGAAGCCATCCAGAAACAGCAATTCCAAATAGACAACAAACATAAAAGACACTCAACTTCCCTATTATGAAAATGAAAGTAAACTAACCATGAATTACCACATTACAGTATCAGATTGGCAATCATTCTTTTAAATTAATAATATTATTGAATGGATTGGGAGGAAAGGGGACAGAGTCAGACAGTGGGGAGGCATTGGCTCCCCAGGCCCCTAACAGTAAGAGTCACAGGACTCACACTCACCTGCAAGACTCCCCCCTACCTAGTTGACCTCCTGGGATGTTGCTCGTGCCTCTTTGATGTTGTCTGAACATGTCTCCTGTCTTAGAGCCTTTGCACTAGCCATTTCCTCAGCCAAGAATACTCTTACCTGTCTTACTCAAGTCTTTGTTCAAATCAGGTCAACCAACCATGACAGCCCTATTTAAAGTTTCAGCCATCCTCTACCTTGGTCCCCAACCTCCTGCACTCCTTATCTCCCCTAACCTGTTCTACTTCTCTTTTTTATGTAGTACATATCATCCATGATCCTGTATAGTATGATCCTTATTCAATCCTATATAAATTTGTTTTATTATTTCTTTCTCTGTCCCATACAGAATATAAATTCTACAAATGCAAGAATCTTTGTATTGCCCAGTGATGTAAGCCAAGCATCTGAGACAGTGCCTGGCACCAGTAGGTGCCCATAACGATTTTCAAATGAGTGAATGAATGAATGAGTTTTAACAGGAAAAAGTCACATTTTTGTGTAAAAAGTTATTTTCTTAATCTCTTTTATATTTTAAAGGAAAAAAAATTAACATTCTGCTAGTCTGAAATTTAGATTTGCAGTGGAGATATGCCAAGAAACAGAAAGATGATTTATTTTCAGGAAAGAATCTCTAAATGAAAATCATGTGATTATTAGGCTCTATATGTACCATCAAAATTCTAATTCAGTCAGCCCCATCCTGAATCCAGTCACAACTCTAATTTCATCCAACTTCCCTCCTCTTCTAATTGAATCACTTTCTCCAATTCTAGTAAACCCTGTCATTTACAAAGTTACCAGCCCACAAAATGTGAAAATTTTGCTTGAGTTTTTTAGTAAGAAAATGGAGGAAAAAAACTCAATGCTCACAAGTTAGAAATTACACTTAAAAGTAGTATAAATGATAGCATCTGTTCTAGTTTTTAACCTAAAAATGATTAATTTTCTAATATAAAAAGCTAGTAATTTAAGCTATTTTGATAAGTAAAAAGGATAGAAAAATAAAGTAGCTTGCCTTCTACCAACAAATTCTGATTTTAATTGAAGATGCTTTGGGACACAGAGAGATGATTTCCTGGGAACAGCCTCAAAATGAAATTTTCTGATTGTCCAGGCTAGATTACTAGATATTATTATATTTTAACCACCTCTTACCCAATCCAAGCACATAGCTACCTATCACTCACTGGCCACTCCATTATTACTAAGACAATTAAAAGCAAGCATATTTAAAAAAAACAGTTAAAATGAAAGAACTAAAATATAGAAAATAAAAGGATAAAAAAGACGTACCAAGCAAATACTAAAAAACAACAAAAAATTTTGTGTAGCAAATTAATTATCAAAAGTATTCTTTGAGTAGCATTAACAAGAACATTTGTGGGGCATCTTATTGCATCACAAAGAAAAATCTAGGAAAACATTAAATCATGAACATGTATGTAACTAATTGCATGGTCTGGAAAAATTTGAAGCAATAATAATTAAATGCTAAAACTGACAAATATGTAATGGTGGGAATTTTTTTTAATAGCATTTTCTCCCAGATTAAACAAATTATCAACATTGATGCATTGTGGGCATAGATACACATGCTTACTGTATTTATATCAAAAATCAATTGCTTTCTACACACAACGAAAATTCTGCAAAGTTAATTCCATTCACAATAGCATCAAAAAGAATAAATGTTTAGGAATAAAAAAAAGCACAACACTTCTACTCTGGAAATTACAAAACATTGTTAAAGAAGAGCTAAATAAATGAAAAAGCACTCCATATTCGTGGATCAGAAGACAATATTGATAAGATGGCGATACTCATCAAATTGATGAATGGATTCAGTGTAAATCTCTATTTTTCCTCTGATTCCCCGCCCCCAACCTCCAGAAATTAAAAGCTGATCTTAAAATTGATATGTAAACATAAAGGACTCAGAATAACTGTAACAGTCTTGAGAAAGAATTTTTAAATGTGGATGACTCACACTTCTTCGTTTCAAAACTTTAATATACAAAACTATACAAAGCTATAATAAGACACTGGTATAAGAATAGCTATGTAGTTGAATGGAATAGAATTGAGAGTCTGAAATAAACCCGTATATTTGTGGTCAATTGATTTTAACAAAGCTTTCAAGACAACAGTGAAAGAATTGCCTTTTCAACGAATGTTGCTGGAACGATGGGTGTCTATCTACAGAAGAATGAACTTGGATCTCTACCTCATGCCATACACAAACATGAAGCCAAAATTGGTTATGGGCCCAAAAGTAAGCTAAAACCAGAAAACTATTAGAAGAAAACACAGGAATAATCTACATGATCTTCAGCTAGGCAATAATTTCTTAGCTAAAACACCAAGAGCACAAGCAATAAAAAAATTTGATAAATTTGACTTCATCAAAATTTAAAACTTGTGCACTTCAAAAGACGTAAGAAAGTGAGATTACCCACAGACTGAGAGAAGATATTTGCTAGTCATGTATTCAACAAGGGACTTGTAACCGGGACATATAAAGCTTCTTGCAACTCAAAAAGACAACTCAAAAAAAATGAGCAAAGTATTGGAATAGAAATTTCCTCAAAAAATCTATATGGCCAAAAACCATAGGGGAAAAGGCTCGGTATCATTAGTCATTCAGGAAATGCTAATCAAAGCCATGAGTTAAGACCTCACGCTGACTAGAAGTGCTATAAAAAAAGACAAAAAGACAAGCGTTGGTGAGGACATTGAGAAATTGAAAATATATTTGCTGGTGGAAAGTTAAAATGTTGCAGGCACTTTGTGAAAATGCATAACAGTTTCTCAAACCATTAAACATAGGGTTGCTATATGACACAATTCCATCCCTAGGTATCTACACAGGAAAAATAAATGTCCACTTACAGATTTGTACAGGAATGTTTACAGCAGCATCATTCATAATAGCCAAATGATTAGAACAACCCAAATGTTATCAACTAATGAGTGGATAAATAAAATGTGATCTATTCATGAAAATGAAAAATTATTCAACCACAAAAAGAAACAAAATGCTGATATATGCTACAATGTGGATGAACTCCAAAACATACTGAGTGGAATAAACTGGGCACAAAAGACTGTATATCATATGATCCCTTTTATATGAACTGCCCAGAATAGGCAAAACAAGATAAAATATATTAATGGTTATCTGGAGCCAAGAGTGGAAATGGGCTGTGACTGCAAATGGCATGAGGTTTCTTTTTGGAAAGATGAAAATGTTCTAAAATTAGGTAATGGTGATGGTTGCACAGCTCTGTAAATATACCAAAAATTACTGAATTGTAGACTTAAAGTGGATGATATTTTTGTTATGTAAGTTACATTTCAATAAAGATATTTTTGAAAACCATTTGAAGCAAAGATGGTAATATAAAGAGGTCAATTCTGGGCTGGTTTGAATGCAGGTTTTTGCTATATACTCTATTTTCTCTATTTTTAATGTATCTGAAGAACAAAAATTTTAAGACAGCATAAATTCCTGGGCCCCAATTTCAAATGGACAGATGCATAAATTTAAAGTCTTTTTATTACACTCTTACCTCTAGATACTGACAGTTGCCCCCAGTCCCAAAAGAAATGACTGGATCCTTGTCAGAGCGCTCTCAGTGAAGCCTACCAGCCTTACATAGGAAACCAACTCTATAATGCTGGACTCTTAAACATACACCAAGAATAACTAGACATGTGAGGAAAGCATTTAACATAAAAGAAACCAAAATATCCTGGAAGGGTGGGTTCAGAGGAAACAGACACAACATAGAGCACAAATGAATCTTAAAGAACAAACAAACCCCAAAATTTACACTTCTAGAGAGATAAAAGAAAAGCTGCAGCCATGGAAAAATATAAGAAATCTATAATAAAAGGAATATTCGGAGAAGAAAAGAATTTCTGGAAATTAACTGCTAGAAAGCTTGGAAAGTAAAATATAATGAACAAAAAGATGGAAAATAGAACAAAGAACACAAAATTAGATGATCAATCCAAGGGGGTTAGTATCCAAATGTATTTCCAGAGAGCAAGAACAGAAAATAGTGGAAAGGAATATACAGAGAAATCATTTCAGAACATGTCTCAGCAATGAGGAACATGAGTTTGTACATCAGAAGTTCTAGAGCAACTGTTGACAAATAAGACCAATCATCTTGATTAAATCTGAGAAAATAAAGAGCAAAAGAGTACCCCAAAGGTATGCAGAGAGGAGAAGTGGGTTGCACAAAAAGGACCAGAAACAAATTGGTTTTGGATTTCTAGAAGCTAGAATTCAGTGAAACAATGTCATCAGAATCCCAAAAGAAAAGTGGAAAATTAGAACAAAGACACTTCAGACATGCAACCTTTGCTAGACAGTGGCTATATTTGTGACCAGCCAATAACTCTGAATTCCCTGTTTATATTGGGAAATACCCACATTATGACCCTTGCCTTGCCAAGGTTGGAGCCAGAACTCACTTGTCCAGCATCTATTGCAGCAAGTATGTAGGCATATGACCTGGGCTCCTCCAGTCAGACACTTTTATGGAGACCTCAATTTGAAGAAATGTGAGAAAATCAGTTTTGCACAGGATCTGTTCCTGGAGAGGGTGGTGAGAGATTGGGCTTTCAGAGACAAGAGTGGCATAAATTCTAGTTGGTAGTGTCCCTTGCTCAAGGTCTTTGACCAGAGGAGGTATAGGAATATCTTAATATAGATTGTTGGATAATTTGGATATTGTTTCTGGATGTAGTCTCCGAACCCTATTCCCCCGTCCTCTTGGGGATTCTGTGAGCTACTTCATAATGTCTAATGAAGCTTCCAAAGATGCTTCTAGTGGATATGCTCACTGACACAAGGGCATAAAGTAGGAAAGAAGAGAGATGTGTGGCAACAAGGGGTCTAACATGATATTGAGGGAAAGGGAATCCCCAGGATTATGGTTAACACACGCCAGGATGCAGGCTCTGCAACAGGCTAAAGACTAGCCAATCCAGGTTTAAGAAAGCATTTGGAAAGCTCCAGGCAGAATATTTTTAAAAGAGAAATCTGATTTAGCACCTGGTGTGGTTTATGTAGTTAGAAGAGGTTTACACTAGTGGAAATGAATTTTGGAATGAATTAATGTGTATTAAGTCAAGCAAATGACATAATGAGAAAATTATTTACTATAGGATAGATAAAATTTTGTACACGCAAGGCAGTGTAATCATAGCACTATACATGACTCAGCTGAAACTAATTTTACATGGTAAAAATTCAGACTTGACTTAACCAAAAAGTTTTTGTATCTATATGACTGGCTGGGGCAGGGGAAGTCTCTGTGTTAGGATGAAACATAAGAGAACTTAACCCGTGCCTTTTGTGGTATGAATGTCCACAATATCTAAAACAGAAAAGTCTACAAATACTAGAAAATCAGAAGAAACAGCTGAAATATGGAACAGCGATTCAGGAATGGGAATGAGGGAGACGGTGTATTGGTCAGGATTCTTTAGTTGCATACTATAGAATTCACTGCCCTAAGGCAAAGAAGTGTTTTCTTTTAAGCATTAAAGTAATTTACAGAATCTCTAGGAGAATCCAAGAACGAGACTTATGTGCTACTTAAGCAATGTCGTCAAAATATACTGACAATTCAAAGAAGCGTATATTAGATGTTGCCTCAGAACTCAATGGCGTGACTGTGTCTTGGCGATAAGGGGCCCAAGAAGGCTTCTGGCTCCTGCCGCTCTGAACTCCAGAACCCACTGCACCTGCTAAGGGACCCTGTAACCGAGGAAAGGAAACAGAGAAGACTAATGAGGTTAATATTACCACGCTCAACTTACTTTGTATCACAATGAAGTCATAATGTGATATTTAAGTTGCTAATTTAAAGGACATGTCCTCCCGGCAAGTAAAAATAAAGGTCAATTTCCAATCTTTGTCATTTCATCTGGGCTCTTCCAACTATGTCACAATTTAGTCTATGCTGTTCATGCCTGACACTTCCTGCCATGAGTCTTTTTCTATATATCTACATTACTGGATATTCCTAAATAGGAAATCTATACCAAAGATTGAACTTTGAGGCACAAAGTATACAGGAAAAGTCATCTTTTTATCTTAACTTTTCCATGTAGCTTATCAAGAAGGGAATGTTGAAGCTTGTGTGGAAGAAACATGAAACTATCTTTAGAGGTGAAAGGAACATTCTGGAGAGCTCCCACCTCAGCAATTTGTATTAAGCACCAAATAAACGGCCCAGGCAAATAGTACTCATGGGATGTGGAAGACAGAATCCTCACCAAGGTCTTGGATTCGTAGGGAAGGGTCCCTCAAGTAGGACCTATGTCGGGAAGGCAGGGGTTATAATTTAGAAAAGAGAAGTGAGGGAGAGAGAGCATCGAGTCAGAGACAATGGCCAGAAGTATTTGCAGCCAAGGGTTTGTGGAAGGAGCTTCTGAGAGATACATTTGGGAAAACAAAGAGAAAAAGGTGGTGACAAAATCATTTACTTTGCTCCCTCAAAACTCCACTGAAGTGGCAGTACTAGGATTTTTGTTTTAAGAAATAAGATACAAAGGGAGCATATGGTAAAGGAAATAAGATAGTAGTAAAATTTGAAAACAGATGGACAAGTAGAAACTGATTTATCAAACCCTAGAAAGTTGAATCTTAAATTGGCAGTGAGGAAAGCTAAGAAGGAACACAACTGTGTCCACAGAATCCAAAAGGCTTAGGATTTCATGACACCAGCTGCCTCTGGATGTGGCCATTAAGAAGATTTTTTGGAAGTCTAACAAGCAGTTGGAGCCTCAGACTTCCTCGCATTCTCTGGTAGCAGGATAAACTGCTCCTCTCTCATCTTGATGGAAAACCAAGTTTCATTTCCTAGGGCAACTGGAAAAGGTAATCTCTGAACTGAGAATTTCCAGGAACCATTGGCAGTGCAGTTGTCATCGGGAAAACAAATGGATTTGGTGAGCTTCACAAGTTGGATATTGGAAATTTCAGGATCTCTTGCCATGTGGTGGGGAAGCCAGGCCTGTCCCTTCCAGGAGGAAGATTGGAAGACCCTTCACTGTTGCATGTGACCAGCTCCTGGAGATGTCAGTGCCAGAGTGTCGCCCAGCAAACAGCCCAGCCCGATCCCCATTCAGGGAAGCATAATCAGCAAACCCATCCATATGCCCAATTTGGAATCAGCGCCTTTTTTGTGCTACACTCATATATGAACCAACTACTAGGGGTCATCAGGCATTTGAGGAAAGCCTTACATCTGAAAGATGGAAAACAAAATGAAAAAAAGAGTAGAAAGAAATTTCAAAGTAACAGACCATACAGGGGGGAAAAAAAACTTCAAAGCCATTGAAATTTTAGTATTTTCAAAGAGATTGAAGGAGTGCACCTGTGAAACAAGAACAGGATAATAAGACTCGGGGGAAAAAAAGGGTGGGAGAACGTACATATGCACAAAAAAAGCTAAGGGGTCACAAATGACCTGTTGGAAATTAAAATTTTGATAGCGGAGATGAAAAAGACACAATTGAAGGAGTTTGGGGAGATAAAGATGAGGGGAGCTTTCAAAAGAGAGAGTGTAGTAATAAAAGGATAGAAAAGTGGGAGAAGTAAAGATACAAAAATTAAGGTCCAATCCATGAGGTCCAATATCCAAATAACAGGAGTTAATGTGCATAGGAAAAATGTAGAGGACGTCATCAAAGATGGAACTTAAAAAATATCTTAAAACCAAAGCACCTGAATTTTGAGATTGAAAAAATTTAAGAACACTGGGACAGCAAAACGCTTCTCTAAACTGAGAGAGAGAAAACGCACAGCAAACAGGTCGTACATAGAGGCCTGTGGACCAGTTTCATCTTCCTTATTCCTCACACCATATACACATGACAGTAAAACAAATTAATAAAATAAACCAGTTAGAATGAAAGGTATAATTAAAATCGCTATTAAAGATAAAATTAATGTATAAAAAGGAAAAACCTATGAGGTAATACTTATCTGCCTCTGGACAGGCAGTAACTTACTGAATATAAAAGATGTGAAAAACATTACAAAGGAAAAGATAAACAGCACCGTAAGACTTTGAAATGTACATCAAAAAATTTTTAATGAAATAGAATTAAAGTTATAAACTAAATGGCAAACTGGGAAAATCCTATGAGCATATATAACAAAGGGCTTATTTTAATATGTAAAATATTCATATGAGCAATATGCAAATTTTAATTAGGTAAAATAATATGTGAAATATGCATATAAGTAATACATAAAATGTTAGTATAAGTAGATGAGAAAAAAAAGCACTAGAAGCCTATTTGAGAAAAATGGGTAAAAGATATGAACCAATACATATGATGAAATCCAATGGCTGATATTCATGAAAGAAAAAATAGCATCCTTCACGGTAATCCAAGAAAGGTAAATTAAAACTTGAGCTACACTTTTTCACTTACCAAATTAGCAAAGCTTTTTTTTCCCCTAAATGAAGTTACTCAGTGGTGAGACTATGAAATGACATATACTTTCTGAAAAGTTTTGGCACTATGTGTTAGGATCTTAAAATATTTAAATATGACAATGCAGTAATTCCATTCCTAATAACTAGTCTAAGGAATTTCATTCATTCAACCAATATTTTACTGCATATACTGTTTTAGGTACTGAAATATAGGATAAATATAAGTGATTAATAATAGTCGTGGAAAAGTAAAAGCAAAATAACTGTCCAACTGGAAGAGGAAATTGAGTCATTTGCTGTTATAAAATAGAATTTATTCAGCCATCCAATATTATGGCTACAAATTATTTTCAATCAATGGTTAAGTAGATTTTCTAACTTGAGAAGAAAGTTTTTGTTGAACACAATTTAGATACTGTCGGCAGAAAGAGTGGCCAGTGCCTGAGGCAATTGGCCCAACAATCCCCTTTTGAGATAATAGAACTGAAATGCGTATGCAGCATGAAAGACACAAAGGCTCTCCTGCTCTCTTGAAACTGGTGTGCAATCTGGACACTGGCTGCAGTGAAAGGGACTTTTACATTTATTCATTTCACTCCTCACCTTCTCTAGCTGAAAACACACCGTCCCCCCCCACACACACGTACAACCCCCTCCCACACACACACATACACATTCACCCACACACACACACATACACACAAGGAAAGGTTGGAGGAATATTTTTAAAAGACACAGAGGAAAGACTTCATAATTTCCAGAGATCCATTAAGTCTAAGAGACCAGGTATTGTTTTTTAATCATTCTGATAAGACAATACCTTTCCTCCATTGTAAGAACTGTCGTTTCCTTAGATAAACAATTTCTGTGTTACTGTGGATACCATGCATAAGGACATAATGTGTATCTGAATGAAAGTGTATTTATTTATTCTCGACCAGAACTTGTAGCCCAGCGTGAAAGAAGCAAGAAGGCCGTCTCACGGTTACAGCAGGCAGCTGAGATCATAGAGAAGTGGCACATTTGGCTGGAATGCTGAAGGGTTACTGTCTTTGTACCCAGCACATTCTGAGCAGTTTTTTTTTTGAGTGCAGAGTTCTATTATTATATGTGTAATAATAAGATATATTATTATGTATAATATATACTTATATATATTAATATATTATATATACTAGTTATATATATTTATATTCTAACATAAAAGATTATTACCTTTTGTTGCTCAATAGCGGAAGACTAATGTGTATATATATGTATATATACATATACACACACACACACACACACACACACACACACACACACATAATAGATATTATAGCCCTGCCTCATTCTTCCTAGGACCCTTAGGAAAGCACAAAGGAAAACTTCGTTTATAAAACAGATACAAAGTCCTCAACTCAAAGATTATTTCAATTGTGTATTCAATATTTCAATAAGAAATGAGGTCTTGTGTAATATTCATAGTCAGCATTTATTAGTTCTTAAGGGAAAGGCCCTTTGCATGGTATTTAAACTTTTGATATTTAGCTCTCCTTAATTGTTCACTCTTCCCATTTCTTTAGAGCAAGTTTTCAAATAGAATGGAAAATTTGATTATATGTTCCCAAGAAATATTTAAAGAATCCATAAAATATCATTATAGAAGCATTTTAAGATCATAAAATGAGGGTGAGTAGGGAGCCTATGATATGAAACTATCACAAGGTGATCCCGGCACAAAGAAGCCAAGGTCTGGCTTGGGTGGTGACAGCCAAGTAGGAGAGGAAAGCAAACTGGGTCCTTGGGGTCTCAGACAAGGAAGGTAAGGAGAGCACAGAAGCCGCCCTGTGCTGTGTAAGTGTTCCTGGGGTCTCACAGTAGACAATCATGGGATCCCCTGACAGTCACCGCCTATAGGCTGGGCAGAGAGATGGAATAGTTGATGAAGGTGGGTAGGATACCTGTTTTACCATTTGTAGAAATAAAGACATCTAAAGGAGGAAATTAGTTTCAGAAGAAAGACGATCAATTTGTACTAAACAAGTTAATTTCATGGTCTTAGTGGACCTACCTAAGGTAAAGAAGGAAAGCAGAAGCTTAGGAGAAAGTCAGTATTAAGGAAAGCTATAACCATAAATAATACTTGTAAGGAGAGAAAGTGCAGTACTAAAGAAAGCTTTCAACATAAATAGGAAATTTAAAGGCAGAAAGAAGAAGATTTCAGAAGAGAGATGTTCCTTGAGCTTCGGGATAAGTTTGCGTCTGTGCGTGGCAGGGAAAGGATGTGGAGCTAAGAAGGAGGAAGAGGAACCAGGAACTTAAGAGCCGCATCAGTGAGGTCAGAGGCCTTTCAGGGGCGAGAGGGAGTCTGTGAGCCACGGATGTGCAGAGATAAAGCATAACCCCTGAGCAGCATTTGGGAGGAGGCAGCTTGATGATTTGTAGCGTCCGTTTCAGCGAAGTGGGGGCAGAACCAGAAGGAGGGAGAGGGGAGGAAATGCATTCGCGGATGCAAACTATTTTCATGTATGTTTTCAACATGTTTACTACTGAAATGAAGGTGAGAGGGAAGATGGTAGCTTAAATCAGGAAAGACACTGATAACTGATGATTTAAGAGAGACAAAGATGTCTGTGATATTTAATTGACTGTGTCCGGGAATAAGGGTGAGGTGTTGACTTAAGGAATTTAACAGAAGAGCTGGCCATGGAGAGGAGCATCCCCTCTTCCCTTAAGACAAGAGAGCAGGAACAAAGACGGGGCATAACCAAGAGGAGAGAGGCTGCAGTGTGTGCCGATGGCTTCACTTCATTATTTCTTTACTAACAATTGTTGGAGTGCACACTACATAAAGTACCGAAATCCTTTGGAAGAAACAGTGATGGACACTGCTGACCGTGCTCTCGGAAACACTTCCATGCAGGAGATTCAGACGAGTACAGAAAAAGTTCTAGAGATGGGGAGCACAAGCTGTTGGATTAAATATACATTTTTCTACATTTCTTTTTCTACTCCACTGATTGGGGGTAATAACAGTGCCAACTTCATAAACTAGCTGTGAGGTTTCAATTTTAGTAGATACTGTCCAAATAGTTTCCCAAAAAATGACTTCCATTCTCCCTAGGAGGGTATGAGAATTCCCATTGTTCCACATCAATGCCACATCCTATATTGTCAATCTTATAAAATGTTAGCCTTTCTTTGACTGTGGGATAATGTCCCATGGTGGTATCCCATGGTATTTTATTTGTAGCTCCTGAATAACTTTCTCCAAACATTCATGTTCAAGCTTTTTGTATTCTTTCTTCTAGGTTTTGTTTTAAACACTGTCGTGAAGACACTACATTTGGAATGCCATACACCCAGGCCCGGGTGAGTCAGGAGGCCTCAGAGAGCAAACCCCAGTGCCAGCTGAGGAACATCACGGAGTTGCGCGTTCAGCCTCCTTCATCAGCCCAGAGCAAAGCTTCTGCCCAGAGGGCAGCCTCCTGGCGAATCAGCAAGCCCCAAAACGTCATTTCATTTGCACCAAAGTCCATGGGTGGTTCCTGCTGACTCAAAGACACTCAAATCAGTTTTGGAAAACTAGCATTTTCCAGCATCCTCAACGATCCAGACCATCCCTGAAGACTTGAGACTTTGTTGTTTATTAATGGATGCTATGACGTCGACGGCAAACTGTACTCAGAACCCAAGGTGTACCATCATGACCTTCTACCCAACCAAAGAAGAGTTTAATGATTTCAATAAATACATTTCTTATATGGAATCTCAAGGTGCACACTGAGCAGGTGTGGCCAAGATAATCCCCCCGCAAGGAGTGGAAAGCCAGGAAGACCTACGATGGCATCAGGGACATCTTAATCCCCACTCCGCTCCAGCAGGTGGTCTCGGGCAGGGCGGGTGTGTTCACTCAGTCCTGCAAGAGGAGGAAGGCCATGACGGTGGGGGAGTATCGCCACCTGGCCAACAGAGGCAAATATCAGACCCCACCGCACTCGGATTTTGAGGCTTTGGAGAGAAAATTCTGGAAGACCCGGCTCTATGGGTCTCCGATCTACGGTGCTGACGTCAGTGGCTCTTTATTTGACGAAGACACCAAGCAGTGGAACATGGGACACCTGGGCACCATTCAGGACCTGCTGGAGCAGGAGTGCGGGCTCGTCGTCGAGGGCGTCAACACGCCCTACCTGTACTTCGGCATGTGGCAGACGGCGTTCGCGTGGCACACGGAGGACATGGACCTGGGCCGCCTCCACTACTTGCACTTTGGGGCGCCCAAGTCATGGTGCGCGGTGTCCCCGGAGCACGGCCGGCGCCTGGAGAGCCTGGCACGGCCGAGGAGCTGTTCCCGGACAGCGCCCGCGCCTGCGAGGCCTTCCTGTGGCACAAGGCGGCCCTGCTGTCGCCCGCGGTCCTCAGGGACCACGGGATCCCCTTCGATCGGGTCACGCAGGAGGCCGGCGAGTTCATCATGACCTTTCCGTACGGGTACCACTCCGGCTTCAACCACGGCTTCCACTGTGCGGAGGCCATCAACTTCGCTACGCCGCGCTGGGTGGACTACGGCATCGCGGCCGCGCAGGGCAGCTGTGGGGGCGCCCGGGTCAGCTTCCCCATGGACGTCTTCGTGCGCACCCTGTAGCCTGAGCTCTATGAATATTATTTTATTATTTTTAGTAATTTTATTATATTTAGTAATACTTAATTTTTTAGAACCATTTCAGATTTACCAAAAATTGAGCATATATTTTGGGGAGCTCCCATGTAACCTACCCCCAACCCACCCCACTCCCATTTTCCCCTGTTATTAATATCCTAACTCCTAGGGTTCATTTGTTACAATTAATGAGCCAAAATCAATATGACATTATTTACTAAAGGCCATAGTTAATTCAGATTTCCTCAGTTTTTTACCCAATGTCTTTTTTCTGTTCCAAGATCCCATCCCAAATACTAAAAAATATCTAGCTTTTATGTGTCCTTAGCTTTCTCTTGGTTGTAACAGATTCTCAGACTTTCCTTATTTTTGATAAAATGTTCATAGAGAGAGCTGACAGTTTGGGGGAGTCCTGGCCGTGTATACGTAGGATGCCCTTTTCTTGGAATTTGTCTGAAACAGCCTGGGTTTGTGTGTTTTGGGGAAGATGGCTACAGAGGATAAAGTGCCATTTTTATCCCATCATATCCCGGGCACATACCGTCAACATACCTGAAGGCTCTTGATGTTGATCTGGCCGATAGTGTTTGTCGCTATAAAATTTCTGACCTGGCCTCCCCCGCTCCCACCTGCCGCTCTGCATTCGGTCAGTGTTTGCAGCCCACACTCAGGGAGCAGAGGGTTATGGCCCTTCCTTTACGGTGTACTATGTAACTTAGCTGGAATCTTCTACGGGAGAGATTAATTTGTCTCTTCTCCCCAGTTTGCTACTCTATCATTTTTTTTAGTATCAGTATGCACTCATACATACTTATTTTATACTTTGGTGCTTTAATTATTTCGTTGCAAACTGCTTGAGCTTTGGTCATTAGGAACTCTCTCCTCTGGTTCTTGTGCCCCATTGATGAACCATCAATATGTTTGTTTGTCTAGCACATCCTTAACTTCAAGCACTAGAGGGCGCGCCAGGCTCATGCTATCTATTTCCTAATCCAGTACCGGAAGCTGTTTTTCCTGCAACAGCTTTGCCAGTTCTTTATTTTTCTTTAAAGTATCGTCTTCTGTTTCATTAATCATCTCTATTTCTGTGTATGTGTATTTTCCCTTTTTGTTTATCATTCTACCATTACTTTTCTCCCCTTTTCTTTTGCATAATTCTGTTTTGCTTTGTTTTTGACTAAATGCTTGAGTTGAATGTACAAATAAATGGATTTTTAGATTTTTGTATAAATATTATTTCAGATCTATGGGTATTCATTTTCAAACACATATGGTTGGGTTCAGGTATTTTACTGTTTACTTTCGATTTTATTTCATTGCAGTCAAGAGTGCGCTCAATATTTTGAGTCTATGGAATTTTTGCTGATATTTATTTTGTGGTGATATATTGGTAAATTTTTATAAGTGTTTTATATGTATCAAAAGGCATTTTCTATTTGCCACGTGGTTGTTGTGGGTTATATGATCAAGATGTTAAATCTGTCGCTTAAATTTTTGTAGCATTATTAGTTTTCTTCTCGGCTCATCTATCAATTTCTGAGAGAATGGTGATTTTTAACTCCCCCTCCCGCCCCCCGCCCCCGCCCCCGCCCCTGAACACCATTCCCCTTTCTGGAGAACTTCCATGCTTGGGAAACCAAAATGCTTCTATGGGCCGCCAAGCTCCACAGGGATGGAAGCTCCTTTGCTCAGAATCTTGTCCCAGCTGTCTCTTCATCTGGCTGTTGATCTGTATCCTATATCATATCCTTTAATAAACTGATAAACAGAAAAAAAACAAAAACAAACTCCCACCATCATTGCAAATATGTCAGTTTTACTGAATATTTCTCAGTCTTTGTGTTGTGTGTCTCAGGGCTTGTGCTTATGTGCATAAAGTATATCATTGTAGTATATTTCTACTGAGTTTTTTCTTTTTGATAATGACAAAAGTGTTCTTTTTTATCCTACAAATACATTTGATATTGATTACTGCTAGGCCAAGTTTCTTTTGTTTAATATTTGCATGGTTTGACTCTCCTACTCCATTATTTTCAATCTCTTAGTTTGCTATGAGATCGGTTTGTAAAAACAAAAGAGCATGGAGAAAGTGGGTGACCCACAAGGGCCTACCCATGTGATTGCATTAGGTGGACAGTGATTAAAATAGACCATTGCCACGTATAAAGCCAGAAACATCAGGCTGTGGGGCTGCATTTGGAGGCTAGCTACGTAGAGGAAATGGTCTCTTTGGGTCCTGGAGTACCTTCAAGTAGAATCAGGATTTTGTTGGTGGAAGGTAAGTCACTTTATTCCTGTTATTTGTGCTTGTAAGCAAAAGTGCTATTTTCCTATTGCAAGTTTAAATAAGTGATTCTAGTTTTATATATAGCTAACAATTGAGATACAGGCTTTGGGATATTATTTCCTGAAGTTAAACCAAGTGTTTATTTTTAAACTGTTTTCAGGCTTGTAGGGTTAGGTTTCTCTCTTAATAAAAATCAAAAGGGAGTTCCTACTACCAAGATGGCAGCATGAGAGGTGAGACAGAGAACTTGTCCCCAAACCACAGATAGTGTGAAAATATAGTTAATACAACCCTGAAACAGCAACAGGAAAGAAGGCTGCACCAAATCGCATACAGACCTCATGAACAGAGCAGACCTCACAAAACAGGGTAACATACAAAAGCCTTGATCTGGCAGGACCTGAGCCCTTCCCCCACCCCAGCTCACTATCAGGAAGAAGAGAAACGGAGTGGGGTAGGGGGTGGAAACCAGGGACTGCTGGACACCCAGCCCTGGAGATCTGCTTTGCGAGCAGAAACCTACACTGTGTGGTGCTCTGGAGGATGGAGGCAGAGTGCTTGAGAGACAGATTCTGGCCATTTGTGGAAGACGGGATCCACATCGGCCGCTCTGAGACAAGGGAAAGGCAGATGGGCTGAGAGGCTTCCTAACAGCAAGATGGCTGCTGAAGGGGCAGGGTTTGCACGGAGCTTGCTGCATGGGAAAAGGGATAGGGGGAGAAGGTTGCCTGGGTGTGCTCTTCCCAGCTGGTTGGGAACTTTGGGGAGCTTCAGGTGCTCCATCCTCCTGGCTGACTACTCAGCGTCAAGGCCCCCCCCTCCCACTGTGACACACAGCCTGCCAAACCTTCCTACTGGCCTGCAGGCACCTGCTTGTAAACCGTAAGTCCCTGCCCAGGTGTCAAGCCAGCCAGAGGGAGGCCCCACCTACAACAGCTAGAGATGCAAAGCACAGAGCTTTACACCTGTGTGCTTGGCCCACTGCCTCTGACACTGGAGACAGGCACCGCAGATGGGAATCAGGAAACAGATCTTTCCTCCCCCCAGGCACCAACTCCACTCCCCTATGACTCGCAACCTCACTCTAGGGGCTGAGCAGCTCCAGAGACTGGAGTTTCTGGGCACTAGAGGGCACCACACAGAAATATGAAATGACAAAAGAACATGGTACAGACCAAAATCTCACAAACCCAAGAAAAACAGCCAAATTAAACTGAACTCACCAATCTTCCTGAAAGAGAGTTCAAAATAAAAATCATCAACATGCTTATGGAGGTACAGAAAAATATTCAAGAACTCAGGAACGAATTTAAGACAGAGATTCAGTCATTAAGAAATTCCATATCTGAAATGAAACATACAATGGAGGGATGTAAAAGCAGATTAGATGTAGTAGAAGAGATGGTAAATGGAATAGAAATTAGAGAAGAGGAATACAAGGAAGCTGAGGCACAGAGAGAACTAAGAATCTCTAAGAATGAAAGAATATTGAGTGAACTGTGTGCCCAATCCAAATGGAACAATTTTGCATAATAGAGGTACCAGAAGAAGAAGAGAGAGAAAAAGGGATAGAAAGTGTCATTGAGGAGGTAATTGTTGAAAACTCCCAATCTGGGGAAGGAGATAGTCTCTCAAACCACTGAGATGCACAAATCTCCCAACACAAGGGACCCAAGGAAGACAACATCAAGACATATAAAAGTTAAAATGGCAAAGATCAAGGATAAAGACAGACTTTTAAAAGCAGCTAGAGAGAGAAAAAAAATCACATACAAAGGAAAACCCATCAGGCTATCATCAGATTTCTCAACAGAAACCTTACAGGCCAGAAGGGAGTGGCATGATACATTTAATGCAATGAACCAGAAGAGCCTTGAACCATGAATGCTCTACCTGGCAAGTTATCATTTAAATTTGAAGGAGGGATTAAACAATTTTCAGATGAGCAAAAACTGAGAGAAGTCACCTCCCACAAACCACATCTACAATGCATTTTGGAGGGACTCCTATAGATGGAAGTATTCCTAATACTAAATAGATGTCACCCAAGGGATAGACAAAGAGTACAGGATATGATTCATGACATACAAAGAATGGAGGAGAAAGAAAAAGGAGGAAAAAAAAAAGAACCTTTAGGTTGTTTGTAATAGCATACGAAGTGAGTTAAATTAGACTGTTAGATAGTAAGGGAATTACCCTTGAACCTTTGGTAACCATGGATCTAAAGCCTGCAATGGCAATAAGTACATACCTATCGATAATCACCCTAAGTGTAAATGGTCTGAATGCACCAGTCAAAAGACGTGGGTCACTGAATGGATAAAAAAACAAGACGCATCTATTTGCTGCCTACAAGAGACTCACTTAAAACCCAAAGACATACACAGACTGAAAGTAAAGGGATGGAAAAGAAATTTCATGCAACTAATAGGGAGAAAAAAGTAGGAGTTGCAGTACTTGTATCAGACAAAATAGACTTCAAAACAAAGAAAGTCACAAGAGACAAAGAAGGACATTACAAAATGATAAAGGGGTCAGTCCGACAAGAGGATATAACTATTATAAATATATATGTACCCAACACAGGATCACCTACATATGTGAAACAAATACAAACAGAATTAAAGGGGGAAATAGAATGCAATGCATTCATTCTAGGAGACTTCAACACACCACTCACTCTGAAGGACAGATCAACCAGACAGAAAATAAATAAAGAGACAGAGGCACTGAACAACATATTAGAACAGATGGACCTAACGGACATCTACAGAACACTCCATCCAAAATCAACAGGATACACATTCTTCTCAAGTGCACATGGAACATTTTCAAGAATAGATCATATACTAGGCCACAAAAAGAGCCTCAGTAAATTCAAAAAGATTGAAATTGTACCAACCAGCTTCTCAGATCACAAAAGTATGATGCTAGAAATAAGTTACTCAAAGAAAATGGAAAAGCCCACAAACACATGGAGGCTTAATAACATGCTCCTAAATAATCAATGGATCAATGACCAAATAAAAACAGAGATCAAGCAATATATGGAGACAAATGACAACAATAATTCAACACTGCAAAATCTGTGGGACCCAGTGAAGGCTGTTGCTAAGAGGGAAATATATTGCAATACTAGGCCTACCTCAGGAAAGAAGAACAATCCCAAATGAACAGCCTAAACTCACAATTAATGAAACTAGAAAAGGAAGAACAAATGAGGCCCAAAGTCAGTAGAAGGAAGGACATAATAAAGATTAAAGCAGAAATCAATTAAATAGGGAAGAATAAAACAATAGCAAGAATCAATGAAAACAGAAGCTGCTTCTTTGAGAAAATTAACAAAATAGATAAACCCCTAGCCAGACTTATCAAGAAAAAAAGAGAATCTATACACATTAACAGAATCAGAAATGAGAAAGGAAAAATCACTATGGACACCACAGAAATACAAAGAATTATGAGAGAATACTATGAAAAATTATATGCTAACAAACTAGATAACCTAGAAGAAATGAACAACTTTCTAGAAATATACAACCTTCCAAGGCTTACAGAAACAGAAAATCTAAACAGACTAATTACCAGGAAAGAAATTGAATTGGTATTCAAAAAACTACCTAGAACAAAACACCTGTACCAGATGGTTTCACTGCTGAATTTTATCAAACATTTAGTGAACATCTAATACCCATCTTCCTTAAAGTTTTCCAAAAAGTAGAAGAGGAGGGAATACTCTCAAACTCATTCTATGAGGCCAACATCACTCTAATACCAAAACCAGGCAAAGACACCACAAAAAAAGAGAATTACAGACCAATATCCCTGAAGAACATAGATGCAAAAATACTCAACAAAATATTAGCAAACTGAATTCAAAAATACATCGAATCCATCATGATCATCCATCATGATCAAGTGGGACTCATTCCAGGGATGCAAGGATGGTACAACATTCGAAAATCCATCAACATCATCCATCACATCAACAAAAAGAAGGACAAAAACCACATGATCATCTCCATAGATGCTGAAAAAGCATTCAACAAAATTCAACATCCATTCATGATAAAAACTCTCAACAAAATGGGTATAGAGGGCAAGTACCTCAACATAATAAAGGCCATATATGACAAACCCACAGCCAACATTATACTAAACAGCAAGAAGCTGATAGCTTTTCCTTTAATATTGGGAACAAGACAAGGATGCCCACTCTCCCCACTTTTATTCAACATAGTTCTAGAGGTACTAGCCAGAGCAATCAGACAACACAAAGAAATAAAATCCATCCAGATTGGTAAGAAAGAAGTCAAACTGTCACTATTTGCAGGTGACATGATATTGTACATAAAAAACCCTAAAGAATCCACTCCAAAACTACTTGAACTAATATCTGAATTCAGTAAAGTTGCAGGATACAAAATTAATACACAGAAATCTGCTGCATTTCTATACACTAACAGTGAACTAGCAGAAAGAGAAATCAGGAAAACAATTCCATTCACAATTGCATCCAAAGAATAAAATACCCAGGAATAAAACTAACCAAGGAAGTGAAAGTCTTATACTCTGAAAACTATAGGACATTCATGAGAGAAATTAATGAAGATACAAATAAATGGAAACGCTATTATGTTTCTTACAGAGCTCTCCAAAACACATTGCTGAACTAATCCCTGGCAGTATAAATCCCTGTTTTCATTTGCACCTCTGAACTTGTTATGGTTTCAAGAATTAGGTTTGGCATCAACTAGTTTCAGATCTTAGCTCCCACTCACTACAAGTTATGGGAACTTGAGCAAGCTACTTCCATCTCTCAGAGCTCAGATTCCTCAACTTTTAAGTGGGGTCCTATACCCATTTTACAGATTGCTCTAAGGGTCATATTAGCTACTGCATTAAACCATCCTTTAGAAGTGCTTACCATACACTAAAAGCTCATTTAACAGTAATTATTATTTTATCTTAATAGTCTCTTTAGAGATCACAGGGGATATGGGCTCTGCATGACCTTTGGAAAAGTCTGGGTCAGAATGCAGGAGATTTAAGGTGAGCATCCTTGGGAGAATAAAAATACAGGGGAAAGTCCAAAGGGGTTCCTACAATTACCATCTGGAAAAGGAGGTGGAAGTTAAGCAAGCAACATTAAGACAAGCTCACTGCAAGGTACTAAAACTGTGTGTGTGTGTTTTGCCCTGTGCTTTCCTGCAGCAAAAAGGAGTGGGGCCTTTTCTACTTGGAGCAGCAAAGAAGAAGGGAGATGGGGGGATTCTATCCTCCTCTCCAGCCAGACTTGGAGATAGAATAAGCTGGTCGTGGCCATGCAGAGGCGAGGAAGATGGGATGAGTCCCTGGGATCCACTGCAGAGGAGGAGACCTGGAGGCCTGCCTGGTCCGGAGAGGCCTGGGGAGCTCAGCCCCAACAAAGGCTCTGTGCTGTTCCCCATCACATGCTAGCGAGGACATTCAGAGGGGAACTTGATTCTCCAGACAGTATAACCAGAACTGTGGAGTGAGATTCTGGAGTCTGTGGAAATAGCCATTGCAGGGGGTGAGGGGGAGAAGCTCTCTCTACCTGCTAGCAGGGCTTCTGATGCAAGACGGGCCACAGCTCTGTGGGCTACATAGTGTCTTAGGGGACCTGAGACTTGCTGTTGGCTGAGGAAGACAATCAATCCTATAGGTGGAGAAGACTCGGTAGTAACTGGAGTTACCAGCATATCCTGCAGCACCCCAGATAAAGAGTTAAAAGGTTGATGTCACCACAGTGAAGGACCCTGAGAAGGCAGTGCAGAATGGCCTTTGGTCCTCAGTGTGGGAAATTCTGGAAAGGACATTGCTCTGGATAGTAGTAATGATTCTCTATTCACTATTTCTTCCCTCCCACCTCCCACATTATGAGGTGAATAAATGTGAGGTAAATGAATGATGCTGTGGATGTTTTCCCTCCATCCATGACCTCGTTCCGTCAACACACCTGCTCTCTATGTAGAGCTACAAAGCTGATTGAGAAGCATGATGCGTTTTGTGAAGCAAATCTTTCTGTGGTCACTGCTGTTACCTTTCAGAAGTCAGAGGGAGAGCCGGACTCACAGTCGGTAGAACTGCGCTTGAACGTGCACTTTGCCACTTTCCAGTCGTGTGGCTGTCAGCCAAAGGTCATTGATTTTCTGAGCCAAAATTATAGTGCAGGAGTTTTGTGAAGATACTGTGGGATATAAATGTGACAGGCATGCAGGAGGGGCTAATATAATCTGGATGTGCATCCATACACTCTCCCTACCTCTAAGGCAAGTACAAGCCCGGGACATACTCTCATGTTCTCTCCCAGTTATGCTTGGTTCTAGTATTGCTGTCATTATCACCTCCAGAAACTTACCTATTACTTTTTTTTAATTAATAGACTTTATTTTTTAGAGAAATTCACAATAAAACTAAGCAGAAAATACAGAGAATGTCCACACACCCCTTCCCAGCCTCCTCCACCAGCGTACATACCAAATGTGGTACATTGGTCACAATTAATGAATCTGCACTGACGCATTATCATCGCTCAAGTCCCTAGTTTACATGATGGCTCCCTCTTGACGTTGTACCTTCTATGGGCTTGGCAAACATGTAATAACCTGTATCTACCTTTATAATATCACATAGACTAGTTTCACTGCCTAAATTCTCTGTCACTTGCCTATACATCTCTTCCCAAACCCCTGACAGCTACTGATTCTTTTACTATAGTTTTGCTTCATCCACATAATATAGTTGAAATCATACAGGATGTTGTCTTTTCAGATTGACTTCTTTCACCTAGTAATATGGTTTAAGTCTCCTCCAAATCTTGTGGCTTTATAGCTCATTTTTTATTGCTGAATAATAATCCACTGCATTTGATGTACCACTGTTTATTTATCCACTCACGTACTGAAGGACATCTTGACTGCTTCTCGGTTTTGGCAATTATAAATAAATCTACTGTAAATATTTGTGTGCAGGCTTCTGTGCAGACTAAGTTCTCAACTCACTGGGGTAAATACCAAGGAGTGCAATTGCTATTACATGGTAAGAGTATACTTACTCTTGTAAGAAACTGCTAAACTGTCAGAGAGAGACAGCATTTGATAGGGTGGCCTTTTCTGGGATGGGGGGAGAGGCTTCTTTGATTCAGATGGCTTCCTGGGGATGAAGCCTACGGGTGCGCCATGTGGACACAGGTGTAAGGACCATTATTTTTACTGGTAGGAAACTGTCTTTTTTTCTCCTGATAGACCACATATTTGTACAAAAAGGTCACACGTGCTCATTTGTGAATTCCATTCCTTGTCATGTTTAACCTTGTTGCAGTGTCACCAAGGCAAGATCAAGATTTCATAAACAGTCAGGTTTATTCAGATTCCTACACTGATAATGAGTAATCTTTCAATAAATCGGTCCTTTCCGCAGCTCTCCATTTCCCTATTTAGACTAAGGGAGCTCTCAGTCACATAGCTTCTGTGCTGGAGTTTGTACACAGCTCAGACCAGTGCAAACATAATTTGTGCTAAATAAACATTAGCTGTTATGATTATTACTTAAAAGCCAATTTATAAGATGGACATTAGAAGCTGCATTTGACTTGTGCAGAGGTCGGTATTCAGGTCTTGGGACGTCTCTAAGATTTATAAAAAGCTTCAATTATGGATTTGTCTGACTACCTGGCCACACTGAATTATTCATAAAAATTAACCATTGCACCAATTCAGTTTCTGGGTGTGTAAAAAGTCCTTTGCAGATACTTAGAAATAACTTCAGCATGATATTTATTTTACTGGATTGTGGCTATGTATTTCAAGTTCTTTTCCCCTCCGGTGTTTGGGTTCCCTTTCATCATTTTAAATAGGAAACCACGAACAGTTGCTAGGAATTGGCTCCAGAGATAAACTGAAAGGAAACTGCTCTGGGTTGAACAGAGCGCCGGGGAGGAGCGGCCGCTTGCTCCCGCCGCCCTGCCCCTCCCGCGCCGCCCACCAGCCTCTCAGGCTGAAATTCCTCACGTGTTCTTGTCCCTCGCTGCCTGCAGGGTACGAGGGAGGATCGTCAGCAAGGGGTGGATGCCACAGAGATAAGCAATTCCAGGGAGGACAGGGGAGGGGCAGAACTGAGCGTGCTGGGGGACGCGCCCCACGAACACGTAACATTTGTGTTGCTGAGTTTCTGCGTTTTCTTGTGTCACCTCAGTATCTGGACATCCTAGTGCCCTAATTGTTCAGGGCCCCCACCCAAAAAAGGGCTACGTCAGAGAGCATCTTTTCTCTGTCCCATCTCTCAGAGCCTCTTCTCAAAAGATTTACAAGATTCACTCAAAAGATTCTGTGTATTTCAGGGTCCATTCATTCACTCAGCACATGTTTACTGTGTTCCAGGCCTGGTTCTTGGAACCGGGGACACAATAGTGAAAAAGGCAAAGTTCCATCTCTCCCGGAGCTTATATTCTCATTACAAAGAGTGACATGTAATAACACGTCAAGTAGTCTAAGGGTCACATGGAAAAATGAAGCAGGAAAAATTGAGCTGGACAGAAATGCAGAAGCTTAGACTCCAACCCACACCTACGACTCAGAATCTGCCCTTGAACTTGATCCCAGGAGGACATGGGTAAGTTTAAGGTCAAGAAGTACTGCTCTGCACACGGGTTCTCAACCCACTGGAATCCACGTGAAACATGCTGTTGCCTGAACACTCCACCCATCCCAAAACCCCAAATTCCATTTTAATTGGCAGGACTAGAAAATCTCAGAAGCTCCCTGGCCATCGGGTATGCCGTCCCGGTGAGGACCGCCTGTCTAGCAGCGGGTCCGGGGGGCGTGAGGCTGCAGGGCTGAGCAGGAGTCTAGTTTCTTCGGCAACTGCCGGTGACATCTGGTTTGTTTTCTCTCTGGGCCCAGTGGAAGCACGGAGGGACCCAGAGAGGACACATTCCTCCCTCCCCACCCCCGCGGCTCTCCAGTCCAGTGGCCAGGGCACGTGACGAGGCTCTAGGAGGGTTTCTGTTTCTCTGCGTCGCGGGGAGCGGTGTCCGGGCCATGCCGGCCGGCAGCGTCTCTCTCACTCAAGTCACTATGTAGGTGGAGCTTGGCTCTTCTGGGGGTGTGTATTTCCTTGAAATGGGGTCTGTCTTCTTCCTTTATCTGCTCCGGCCCACTGCTCATAGCACTGAGGCTGCTTGGTTGGAGAAAACCTGGCCGGAGATCTCATGAGTTCTCCAGTGAGACGTTTGACCTTTAGTGGAAAATTCACAGTCCACTGCGCTCAGGCGAGTCGCCTAAGTGAGCGTAAGAACTGGGACGCTGGCTCATGGCCCATTAGAAGGCCTGAGACTCCCTTGCGGGACAGACTACTTGTTCTGTGGGAATGAGGCTCATGGAACTTACATTCTGAATTTTCCAGAGAAGCTGGAAACTTGGAATTTTACAAAAAAAAAAAATCTTCAGGTTTTTAAGTGTTGGCAAAAAGCTTAAAAACCCTGATGGTTAAATGGAACATTTCCAGAGGTTCTCAGAGTTGGTCCATTAACCTCAGAGACAAGGCCCCTGTTCTAAACGGCCCGTTTGGGTTGCAAAGATGCTGTGAGATGTGGCAACTGATCTAATGATCTCACTCTACTGCTGGAGCTGACAGAACAGGCGAGACACCTGGAGTCCTCTAAGTCATGTGGCCAAAGGCATGCAATCGCCGTGACTTGTTAGCTGGGGAGACCCTTGCCCAAAGGCTCACCTTCCACATGCCTAGGCCTAAGCATGGCTATTTCTGACTCTGTATGTCCTCCGAGAGTCTGGGTGGACATTTGTACCTCATACAGAGCTGGATACTGTAGGAGTTGCACAGACGATGTCATGTTTCCTAGCACAGCAGAACAGAAGGAAAGAAAGAAGCGTTCACGCTCTCATCTCCTCCCCCTCCCTGAATCACAGACAGCTCCGGCATTGACAGAGCTCCTTGTTTTCTGCTACCATGTCTCTGCTAGTGACCGAATGTTTCTCCCTCAATATTCTCTTTATACAAGATGATGTGATGTGTATTGTTTGCTAATATTAGATTTGTAACAGATGCCCTCATTGTTGGAGGCTGGGTACATGTGGAGCAGATTGATAAAGCAAAGTCCTCAAATGTCTGTTGACTTGAATAGCAGAACTTGCTGTAAGAGCAGGGGGCTCACACTTCTGGGGCAAGTTCTGTGAGAGGCTCAGGAACTGATTCCACAGTCTAGCTCCTATGGGAACTGTAGCAGAGGCCTTGGGGGAGTGGGCAGGAGGCATAAAGCAGCAAGGGAAGACATCTTCACGTGGGGCCCAGCAGTGATACCCAGGTGTGGGGCGAGAACCACAAGTGGTCTAGTCACCACTGAGTGGCCAAACTTAGGACCCCAGGGAACCAGTTGGCAAGTCGAGGGGGGACGGTGAATATTTTCATGAATGTGGCCAGTGGATGGTTCCTTCTCTTTTCCATTTTTCTTGAGAAAGCCTTTTTAGGGAGAGTGGTTACATCCCATGAACCTCTTAGGACTTAGCATGAACTGCTAGGGTTTTCTTTGTGCCTCCTTTGTCTTCAGAATGCTCTCAGCTTTCTTCTGCAAGTTAATTTAAGTGCTTATTAATATCTACTGAATGTGGGGTTTTTAATCCAAAATTTTATCTCATTCCCTGAACACTAGAGGAAGTCGACAGCATGGTAGAGATCATGTTTATCTGACTCTGCTTCCTACATGCATTTTCTACTCACAAGACCTCAGAGCTAGTGCATCGGAAAGCTGCCTGAGACTTGGTCAAAGCCAACGGGTCAAGGGTCTCTTGGTCTCAGGAGGACTGTGCTGGAGGGCTCAGAGCTCTAAAGGTCCCGTCTTGATTTGAAATGGAACATCAAGTTGAATTCCGCAGCTAACCAGTTTATAAACCAGTTTAATCTTTGTGAGAGTAAAACCAGAGGCCTCAGATTTTAAGTCACAGTCCATCTTGTAAATTCCAGATTGTTGTATCGGAATTTTTTTTTTCGTAAATGAAAGTCTGGCCACCCACCTATGGAAGGACTATGTAGAAGAAAGGAACCAGCATTTATTGAGTTTTGCTCTATGTTAAGTACTTCACACTGGTTATTTCATTTCATTCTTATGCCAAAATATGAAATAGGTATTAGATTACCGTTCTACATTTGGAGGACTTAAGGCCCAGAGGGCTCAAACACTCTGTCAGAGCTCAGATTTAAACCAGTGTTCCGATGCCCAAAGCCGTGCTTTTCCCACTTATCTGCAATTCTGGCATTCTTTTGCAATTCCCAGATGCTGTTATGTGCAAAGTAAAGTGTATGTAGACTAAGAGATAGGACTGAATATTTTTCTTAAATTTTTTTCTAGTCATAAAAATAAAAGCAATTATTTTAAATTCATGAGCATTTACAATAGAATGGATACTTAGGCAGGTGGGTTTCTGAAATAGACGTTTAGCTTGTGAGTTCCAGGACAGCTGAGACCATGTTCCATTCACTCTGTGTCCCCAGCAGTTAGCGCTGAGCCTAGCCCATAGTGACAGGGAGGCAGTCTGTATTTGCTAAATGAATGAATACGTTTCTTCTCTTCCTACATCGGTGTCTGGAGGAAAGACAGCATCTACCTAATTTAGATGGACCCCCTCCACCCACTGAGCACACTGTTGTCTTCAACAATATGACCACAGACTGAATGTTTGTGTCCCCCAAAGCTCCTGTGTTGAGACTTCACGTGTGATGGTGTTTGGAAGTGGGGTCTTTGGGAGGCGATTAGGTCCTAAAGGTGGAGCCCTCATGAATGGAATTAGTGCCCTTATGAAAGAGACCCCAGAAAGCTTGCTTGCCTCTTCTGCCATGTGGGGGCACAGCAAAAAAACAGCCATTTATAAACCAGGGAGGGGCCCTCATTCACAATCGGTAGTGTGACATGATTGAATTGCCCGGTGGTGTGAAAAACGATGGCACATCTTACAGTCAGTGGTGTCCTAGGTGCAGTGCGATTCAGCACTGACTCTGTGGGCACCTTGATCTTGGGCTTCCTAGCCTCCAGAATTGTGAGAAGCAAATGTTTGTGTTTATAAGTCACCCAGTATGTGGTATTTTGTTATAGCAGCCCAAGTAAACTATTGGAAATGCTAAGTAATATTAACAGGGGTCAGGCAAGCAAGCCAAGCCAAGCTGCTATTTAGAGGTGGAGAAGATGGATCTTGCTCACCCTGCTTCATCAGAATCTCCATGTCATGTCTGTGTTCTAAAGAAGAACGACAAAGTGCTTGGTGACTTATGAACAGCTAGTGAAAAGGATATCCTCCCTAGAGTTTTTCTAAAATTTATACTTACTAAATTTACACACGTCTCCAGACTTCAACTGAATTTAATATTTGCTTTTAAATGTATTTCATTATTTTTTTTGTTATAAGATTCAAAATTTTAAATGTACAAAAGTAGAAGAAAATAATTCTACTTGTCCTATCATGCAAGGACAGCTATTGAGCTCTTCTCAGCCTTGTATCTTTTGCATATGACCACACAGTGTGATCATACCATGCATAAAATTTTACATTCTACTTTTCTAATTTTTCTATTATGAACATGTTAGGGGCACTTCAGTTTCTTTTTTCCTAGAAATATTTTTAAAACTTTCTTAATACAAAAGCAATATGTATTTGTTCTAGGCAAATAAAAGTGTGCAAATATAGAGGTATATAAAATTATTCAAAATAAAGAAAAGTTAAAAATATGGAAGTTTAAAATAGCTCTGCCTTCTCATACTGTCAGCTGAATACATTACAAAAGGAACATTCAATAGGTAAGAAACAAGAAGCCAGGGAAGTTCCTCTTGAGCCTCTTTCTAAATATACGACATTCGCTTATTTCTGTGTCAGTCCTCCGGGCCTTTTAGGGCACAGAAGTTGAGCTGAATTAAGAGTGGTGGGAAGAGGTCTGGGAGTGGCCCCCAGGGCCCGTCTCCTAGGTGCACAAACACATTCCTGGAAGTGTGATGATATTTAAATATGTATATATATTTATTGAATCTTCTCTCAGGGAGTGCTGTGATTGGAAAGCAATGCTTTGATCAGCCACCTGGGAAAGGGTGTAGACTCTCCAAAGGGCCCTCCTGAGTAGCCTTCTAAGAGGGCGGCTGGCTATCTGCAGGGCTTAGGTTTGCACCCCGATATGTTACAGGCTTGGGGTCAAAGATGGGTTGCTGAACCCCACCAACAGAAATCCTAGTTTTCTTCCATTTCTCAGAGCATTCAGTCTCTCCATTGAAT
The DNA here is from genome assembly GCA_029783875.1 of Phataginus tricuspis. Taxonomy (NCBI): domain Eukaryota; kingdom Metazoa; phylum Chordata; class Mammalia; order Pholidota; family Manidae; genus Phataginus; species Phataginus tricuspis. The sequence continues at coordinate 14,018,419 of JAQQAC010004253.1, read as the reverse complement.
AATTAGATAAAGAATTGATCTAGAGGGACACCAAATTATTAGCCTGTTCAAGGTACCCATGTCTCAGTGGCTCTCAGTTACATTACCCTTCTGAGATCTTGGGTAAGGCAGAGGGATGGATACCAGATGTCTCCTCCAACCCCAGGCGAGACGCTAAGAGCAGTCTTCCTCTGTTCTGGCAAATGAGTCAATCATGTAATTATTTGGCACTACCATTCTGGACAGTTATTTTTTAATGAGCTATACTAACTGGCTCAGATGATGTTAGAGGTGCTATCTCTGTATTTTATAACTATATCACCTATTAAAAACTTATGTAGTACTTTCTACATGCTATGCACTTTTTAAAGCTCTTTGTATCCTGAATTTCATCACATCTAAGACACCACTGATTAAGAAACAAACACCATTATTTTACATACCACTGATTAACTACATACCATTAAATTAAATTATGCTATATTATCAATTGTGAAATACACTTCAATTTCAGAGATGCTAAAATGTGGAAAATGCATGTCTTAGAACCAATGAAACATGATATAGTAATGCATTTAATGCTTAAAACAACACTAGGAGGTAGGTTCTATTATCATCCTCATTTTATAGATGAAAAAATTGAGGGACAGTGAGGTTCAACAATTTACCCAAGATCACATGACCAGTAAGAACAGCCAGCATTTGAACCCAGGCAGTCTAATGCCAGAATTCAGGTTCGTGACCACTATACCCTTCTCCCTACAGGTATGAAAAGTAAAAAAAAAAAAAAACCTTCAGAAAATTGTATTTTTATTAAGTTATTTTTTATTTGGATGTATCAGGACATATACTTAAGTATTATCTATATAAAGAGATTCAAAGTTATTCCTGTCTGACGTAATCCTCTAAAATCTGGAAACGTTTTTAAATTTGAATAGGTTGAACAACCTAGAAATGCTCAGAAGTTCTATGGGTCAGGTATCTTTTTCAGGGCAGGCTAACAGGGAGAAGCGTGTATGTGTAAACGTGTGTGCTTCTTCTGGGGTAACTGAAGTTGTCTAACAGTTCTTTTAGACGTCATCCAAAGTTTAGCTTTGCTAGAAAGAAGACAGCTCTGTGCATAATTTCAAGTGAGCGTGACTCAGCCTCCTGCTGGTTTGACAACAACCCTTTGACTCAGAGGCCTTCTGCCTTTCACTAGAGGGTTGAGCTAAACATGCTTCCTTAGATTTAGTTCTTATTAGGAAAATAAATCTGGTGTTCTAACCCAAATAGAAGATATTCTAGACTCCTCACCATCCTAGCAATCCACATGGGGTTAATTTCCTCTTTGTCAATTTTTTTATAAGTGTTAGTTTATAGAGAGAAGAGCCAAAGAAGTTAGTTTCTGGGGACCTAGAAAGTAATTATTATTCTAGTTTATGAGCCATTGTTTCAACATGTCTCATCATTCAGTATGATTTTCCACTGTTCCCACTTTCTTTTCAGAGCTTTTCCTCCCCAGAATAACCTAGGTGACCCTTCTCTGCCCTCACAACACAAAGTACCTCCCTTAAAGAGTGCTTCTCACACTGAATTGTAATTGTTTATTGCTCTGTCTTCCCTTCCTACTTCATGTTCTATGATGCAAAGGTCTAGGTGGACCCTAAAGCTGGACAGGGCATGGAGCCACTGGAATGGAACTCACCAGCTGCACTGACGCTCCCAGAATTGCATTTCCCTTGTCTAACATAGAGCAGCTTGCAGAGAATCAGTTACCTTCTTCCTTCTATTCTGATTTCCCGTGTGGCACTGTGAGGGCAGCATGGGCACACAGAGCAGGAACCAGGTCTAACTTTGCTCTCCCCGAATACCCAGCATCCAGCACAAGGGCTGGCTCGTGGTAGATGCTTTGAAAACATTTTGAAAATGAATGTATGAATTATAGCAATAAGAGTGCAAATAAAGTTCCATGGAAAAAGGATATTTTTCTTTCACCCAATTCATTTACTCACTCAGTGTATTGAATAATTACCCTGAAACGGCACTCTGTTTATGTCTAAGGCAACTATACAGGGGAAATACTAGTCTTAATGGGCATAAGTAAATGGGGCCCTTAACCTCGTACAGGGAAGGAGGTGGCGTGAGGATGAGGGCATGTTTGTCAGGAAGGAGGTGACTTGAGAACTGATGTTCAGCCAGAGCATGTAAAAAAAAAAGGCTAAATAAAAGGGGTGAAGGGATGGGAATGTGGTGAGAATTCCAGGCAAAAGGAAGTAGTTTATGATGCAAAGGCTCAGGGCCAAGAGAATATTTCACTCAAGCCATTGCAAGAACTTGAATAGCACTCAGAGCAAAGAAGGCCTGGTGGGAGAGGGGAGAAAGGAAGCCAAGGAAGATTGAGCTGGATGTCAGCAGTCACAGGGGTCAGAGAGGGAACTGGGCCTCACCCTAAGGCAGGCGGAGAGCAGCTGAAGGACTCGGGGGCAGGAGTTATTTAGGGAAGTCACCCCCGCTAGAGAGTGGATTGGAGGGGATGGAGGGATAGAAACTGGGTATGAGGGATGAGGCTGGCTTGGTGCGAGGCGGTGCTGGCGGGGATCAGCTGTCGTCACAGTGCGAGGGGGCCGGGGCATCGGAGGAGGGTCTACTTTGGCTCATGTTTTCAAACAACATGGACAGAACCAAGCAAAGTGCAGAAGGACAAATAACAAGTCATTTTATTCCACATCACCCGTTGCTTCTCCTCCTCAGGCCATCCCCGAAGGCTTCTGACAGATGTGAGATTGGCATGGATGTGAGTGCAGAGGCCTAAGAGGATCTGGTCTGAAACCTCTTCCCTTGTGAGAAGAGAGTGAGTGGAGAAGGAAAGGGACTAGAAATCATCAAATAGAGAAACAGCGGTGAGCGATGGATGTGCTGCGTATCACACATAAAGATGCAGTTAAGGACAGTCTTCCCCTGGAAGCAGGAGGCAGCAAAAACTTTAATTAGATCAGGCCACTCCCTCCCGTAGTTTGTTGCAGAATCATGGAGTGAGGACATTTGTAGTAAGTTCGATATTATAATAAAATTTTATCTTTGGGAGGCAAGCAAACAAAAAGAACTAAAGGAAATAAAGTAGACAAAACCATCCTGGCTGTGGGATACGCAGATATGTATTTGTGGGTCTGGAAGAAACTTAGAATCTGCCACAGGGGTGGGGAGGTGGTGGCAGAGATATTTATGCTTATCAAAGGGGAGGCAGAGATCAGACAAGTTTGGGAACCAGTGGATTAAAGTCATATAAATGCTTTAGTCATAAAGACTGAAATTTTATTTTGTTATATTTTCTGCATTTGTTTAAAATATAACAAAATCATCATATTTGACCTCTATTACTCCAGACCCTCTGGTAGCCGTGGGGACCCAGAGACTAAGAAGGCACCACCTTTGCCCCCAGGAGTACATGATCTAATGGAGAAGACAGACGCAGGAGGTATTAATACCCTAACATGATAACTACCAGAATAGAAACATGTACAAAGAACACAGGGAGGAGGGATTGATTGATTTCTAGTTGTGACCACGTGAATTGACATTAGGGAACATGTATAATCCTATATAATGATATATATATATATATATATGAAATCCTATAAAACCTATAGTCCTCAGGGCTTCCAATGAGAGAACATTACAGGACTGCAGGGCGGGATCACAATCCCGGATCAAAGAGGCCTCCAAGTCTAGCCTCTTCTGTAACATCACACTATGTCGGTCTATTTTCTCTTTCTTTTAATTAGAATACAAATTTAGGTTTCATTTTAGGAACCAGACCTAGTCAGCATTGTCAGGTACTGAAGCCTGTAAGGAATTTGTTCTTAAGATCCAAAACGCGTTCTCCAGACAATCTGTCTCCTACTTTATAGGTTCACCTTGCAGGTCTGCTGTGACTCAGAGGAAAGACCAGTCCTGAGAACCAGACAGACCTGATTCACATCTGGCTCCGGACTCGCTGGCGCTGCCGTCTTAGGCAAGTATCGGAACGGTCTGGCGCTCAACGCCCCGTGTGGCACAACGGGGAAATAAGCTTAAATAATAGCATGTAAATAAAGGCGACCTAGTAGGTGCTCCGGCTCTGTCTCTACCACCACCATCCTAGTCTGGGCCACAATTTCTCATCTGGATTATTGCACATATTTTTCTTCGGTCATTCAGGATCACTCCAATCCACGTGTCTCTGCCCAAGGAGCCAATGTGATCGTGTCACCACCACTGAAAGATCAAAATCCTCAACATGACTTATAATATTTATTTCCAAACTGCAGGTCATTAGACATTAGTGAGTCATAGAAACAATTCTGTGGGTCACCACCGGTATTATTTTTTTTTATGGAATAAAACAGAACAGAAATATGGATCGCGATGCCAACTGTACACGTAGTATTTCATGCAGCTTGTTTTCTCATTGTGGGTCCTGTCAAAAAATGTTTGAAGGCCTCTGGCCTATCCTACCCTAACTGGTAACCTCTGCCTCCTCCTTTATCTCATTTCTCATCATCTCCTCCCAGCTGTCTGCTCGCCACCCACCCCAGCCTTCCTGGTATTCCTCCAACACTGCAGGGCACGTTTCTGCTGGGAGACCCCTCAGCACATGCTGTGTTCTCTTCCTGTAGGTCTCAGCTCCCCACTTCTTCAGGAAAACCCCAGACCATCCCCTGAATCCCCGGAGGGGTCAGGTTCTCAGATCCATATTAAGTTTTTAATTATTCCTTTAATAACATGCTTCTTTGATGAGTGACAAGCGTTCCTACTAGGCTGCGTCTTCATGCTGCAGGGACCCTGCTTGGCTTAAGCACTGTACCCAGCTGCCCGACCCAGGCTGGCGCAAAGGCCCGCAGCGGGGCGAGTGGAGTTAGGAATCGACCAGCCTATCAACCAAAGATGATGGCTGCTGCTCCTTTCTTGGTGGTGGTTTCGTTTGCAAGCCTTGCACCGAGCAAACCGCAACCGGTCTGTACTGTCTGCCTGGGTTAGGACTTTCCTCCGACACGATCATGCTTGAGTCTCGGGGCTTCCGATCTGCTAAGACATCAACACTGCACTCGGGCGCGGGCGGTTGGAGCCCGTGGATTTCAAGGCGGGCTGGTCCCCGCCTGTTAGCTCCGCAGCCGTCTGCAGGGCGCGCGGGCGGGAGGCGCGGCCTCGGGACGCGGACCCGCCCCCGCCGTCGCCGCCGCCACCGCC